>JANHGN010016578.1:0-75000 GCA_024605025.1 Megaceryle maxima
AGAAGAAGTAAAAAATGAAGAAAATGAACAAGGATAAAGAAGAAAGATTAGAAACATGAAGGAGGGAAAGAAGGGAAGGAAGGGAAGGAAGGGAAGGAAGGGAAGGAAGGAATTTTTGTGAGTACTGGGAACAAAATATGCTCCTGAATATTCTCACCAGCTTTCACATGGGGTTTTCTTTTATCTGTGCACCTCCACCAAGCAAACCGTTCTGCCGGAAACTTTTCCTTAAAACCCACACATGCTCCCAGAGAGAGGGATTTACATGTCTTTGCATGAGAAATGTTTGTATCTTTCTCCAGACTAGAGCAGAAAACAGTAAGAAAGAGTTTATCATCTCACTGACTGCACCAAGTAATGTATTTCCCAGAACTCTGGTCCTGGGAAGGCTTGCAAAACCCCGTGGCTAATCCATGACAGATTAACCCAATCTACCTGACACACATGCAGAAGGTCCTGTCCCACCCTTGGCTGCCCTGTCAGTGTCTCACAGAGGAGGGGACTGCCCTGCACACTGCCAGCAAGGTAACAACCACAATCTCAAACACTTGAATTGCACTCTTACCCTGATGAGCTGCCCAAAGTGCAGGCTGTCTGAGCCACACCCAGATGCCTGGGAAATCTAATTGATGGAGTGGGGAAAAAAATAAGTGCAAAAATGTATTAGATATTTCTGAATAACAAATAAATCTGAGGAAATCACAATCTGCTCACAGCTATTCTATGAGACGAAGAAAGACAGCCAGATCAATTATTCATTTCAAGTTACTCAGTCAGCACTGCATTAGGCTCTTTTATAAGTCAAAAATGTTACGGGATAACTGTGGCTCTGAAAGAAATTTCTTCCCTGCCCTCAAACAAGGAGCAATTACAGATGTACCTAGGAAGCCACACACTTGGGAAGTTCTCCACGGCACATGCCCAGCCCTTTGCCCTGCTCCATCCTGCCCTCCCGCATCTGCTAAGGGCTGGAGTTCCCCAGATTCACGGGTCAACTCCTTCCTCTCTCCCCTCCACATACATACTCTCACACATTGGTTTTCAGTCTGGGATTCTCATCATAATAATGAAGGGTAGGTCCACCATTAATTCAGTGAGAAATTTTCTTGGAAGGAACCTGGACAGGTTACAGACTGATTTGGCAGTGAAGACTCCACTTTCTGAAGATTACTAGTCCCCGAATTGCTCTTTGCTCCAGTCATTATAAAGTGTTTATAAAATATTTGCATCCCATATCCGAATATTAATGAAACATTTTTTAATAACATTTCATAAAACACCTGTGTTGTTGTGTACACCAGAGAAAATTAATGCAATAGCGTGAAATAAAAACGTTGGGGTCCTTCAAACCTTTAACCACCAAAGACCGATCTGCTTCCTTCACCTGTTTGTATTGTTCAGTTTTTCTGTTCAGAAAACAAATAAGCATCTCTGAACAAGCAACTACAGAGTACATAAGAGCATCACAAAGTAATTATGACTTTATGACATCGTTTTAATATTACAAGGGAGAGACTGAAAGACCCAGGAGAAACTCTAGATTTCCCTTTTGGGAAAATGTTAATGGATGCTTACAATCTGTTTTCCTTTGTTTGGATGTTACAACCAATAATACACTTTTATGTCTATAAATAAAGACTAAAGTTGAATAAATCCAACAAGCTCCTGAGCCTGCGGCTCTGAAACTTGATTCACATTCACGGCAAAGATTTATGAGTCACTTGCAGAGAATAAGTTGAAGCTGCAAGATTTGGGGTGAAATTATTCAAAAGGGTGATTATTTTTGGAATGATTATGCATGCACACCTGATCAGGGTGTCACCTGGGCCCCCTTGTCCTACATGATGAAAGGTGGCAATTTTTCTGCATTTCTCTTGGCTTGCACAAAAGAAGAGCATGTAAAAGCAATCAAACTGTTTATTTTTACACACACTGGAACATCTTATGGATATATTTTCCCTTTCACTTAGATCACGGGACATTTTCTTTAAACTATTCACGTGAATATACTAAATTTACTGATGACTGCATAGTGAAGGAATAAAATATTGCTGTCCTTCATGTGTGGGTGTGTCTATATATATTTTTATATATATTCATGGATCATCCATCATCATGGATGGATGGATATGCGAAACAAAATACTTTTGTATTTGGGATGTGAAGTAACTTTGGGAGAAGCGGGCAGCAGTGGCTGTCCCTGCTGTGTGCACTGGGGGTAAAGGGACTTGCTTCTTTCCTCTTTCCTTCACTTTCTTGCTCTTTTGCTTCTTTCTGCTTTCTTACAACCATTTGGTCTTCATCTTTGCCCAATGAGTCTGCAGCCACCAACTGTGGAGGACTGTGGTTACCACCAGATAGAGCCATGGACTGTAAGGAAGACAGAAGGCAGACCTACCTAAGGCCTTTGGCTTGAATCTCTCTCTTGCAATGTGGTTTTTGACACCCAGATAACTGGTGTGTGTATGTGTGTATTAAATTATTTTGTCCAAATGAAATAAGGTTTGTAATGTATAAATAAAAAAAGTTGGAAAATATACCCTAATTTATAATCTTTCTCTGCCTGGAGAATAAGATCACTCTACAGTCATCTGAAAGGTTTTCAGGATCCTTTTATAATATTTTTGTGGCAAAGCCTCAGAAACCTCATCGTTAGTCACTTCACTCTCTCCATGTTCTTCCTGATAAGATGTTTTTCTCCTGTGTAACATATGTTTCTCCATTTTTAGTCCTAAAAGTCTTTTGCTTTGTTCAGGCAATTCAAAACTGGTATAAACTTTCTCCTTGATCTCATACTGATTTGGCCTGAAAAAAACCCCTCAAAGGCCTCCAAAACATGAGCAGGTTCAGGTCAAGCTCCAGATTTGGTACCGGGTGCTTTTCCCTGGAACCAGCTGAGCACAACTGAAGGAGGATTTTCTCCTCTTTGAACAGACTCCTAAACTGAAAGGGACATCTCCCAACTCTTGTCTCCTTTCCAGAGTCTCTGTGCCAGACCAAATTTAGAAATTTTATGACTGCACATGCAAATCCCTAGAGATGAGGAAGCCAGGCAGGTAATCGCCTCTTTCCACATACCTGCTATTTAGAAAGGGCTATGTGCTGAGGGTATGTGGGTAGCCCCACCAAGCACCTCTGGAAGTTCAGCCCACTCCTTCTTGCGTGAAAGATCCTCCCACTCTTTCCATTAAACTATCACCTATTCCTTCATTACTACTAATCTAGTATAAACCTGTTCTTGCAAGAAACAAAATCAGATAGAAGAATAAATCCAAACCTTGTCCTGCAACTGCCTCTAACCCAGAGTTTGTCTGACATAAGAACACAAGTGCAGGTGTAAATTTTTCAGAAGACACTTATCTTTATTACTCTCCTGAATATGTTATGGCCAAGTCCTCCCTGCTCAGCAGCGACCACAAAGCTCCAAGACAAAAGCACTGGAAGGCCCATCTACCATCTGTAATGTGCAGATCCCTACAGCTAAGCATGTCTTAAAATTGTTATCCTTTCATTCACCAAAGAAACAAAATTTCAAGGAAACAAAACATTTACATTTTCAGGTAAAGTTCACTAAGTAACTTTGAAAATAACTTTAAATTATGTAGAAAACTCATACTTTCTGCAAACACTTTCAAAAGTGAAATAAACTTTTGTGATTAGAAATTTGCCAACATAAGATAATAGAAGATGATTTTGAAATTATAGCAGAACTTTTCATTCAGATAAATAAACCCCTCTTATCTTCCTGTTGCTCTCAGAAAACAGAGGCTTTGTTGTAGGTTTTCCAATGATAATTATCTTAAGCCTGATTTTTTTCTTATTTTTCACCTCCGGTTTGGCCAGAACCAAGCCCACCAGTTATTTGCCTTTTGCTGGGTACAGTGGCATCTCCCTTTCCAATGAAAGCACCTCCAGAAAGAGGAAAAGTTCCCTACAGATCTTTGCTCACACTATCACTTCTCCCAGCACCATCACTAATTTAGTGTCAAGTCCCCTTTACAAGAAATTAAACCCAAGTCCGGAATCAAACCAAAATTGTCTCTCCCAGTCCTTTACCCACTCCTAACTCATCCTCCATCTCTCCCCATGGCCTTGAGATGGCTCCTCTTTGCTTCTGCACTGCATGTCTTGAGATGCAGAGGAAAGAGAGCTCCTTATGTCCTGTCTTCTTTATGGTGCACCAATGCATGGACAGTTATAATTAGGGTTAATTTAGCCCTAGGGTGCATCATGCTGTAAACCACCTTACAGTAATTATTAGTTTCTGCAGGGTTATATAGGGGACTACCATCCTATGGTTAGTTTATAATGTTGTTACAGATTAATAGTGATACCGCTGCCTTCAGTGTGCTGAGCTTGCAGTGGGTTAAGACCCATGGCAGTCTGCACCATTCAAGAGAACCCATGCAATAAAATGAAAAGAATCATTTCTAGTAAGTTCTGACTCTGATTAAAAAACAATCTTTATGAAATAGATGCTAATAAAATTGCTTTCCTAATTACCCAGAGCTAGTTCATTTCCCAGCAAATACAATAAAACTGAGTTACTTGGCTCTGATTCACAAAATCTGAACCCAAGCTCATTATTAAGGCATTTAGCAGTGAAAAAGCATGTGTGCATAAGATGCTGTCCCGTCAAGCAGAATGCAAGAAATCTTTTGAAGTTAGACCTTTGAAGTCTCAAGTTATTGCTGCTTTTTTTTTTTTTTTTTAAACGCAGGTATTTCAACAAGAGAAAATCTCTCTGTGTTATTTACACAGATGGAATAGGGCACCCTATTATACCATCATATTCAGCAGAGAGTTCAGTTCGAAGCAGAAAGTCTTAATTCAAAGAAATATTTAGAGATGGTACATAGCACTTCTTAATCTGTGGAACCATTACAAGGCTGTGAGACTTTTACATAATAGAATAGACCAGCCAATGTCCCAAGGCTATTATTGCTATGACTTGTAACACACTGAAATCTCTTTCATCTGCCTAACCTGGGATTTTGATGATTGTAAATGCATGAATATGTTTCAGTTTAGGGGGTTATGTTTATGTTTTATGTATTTTTGTTTACGTTTCTGCTCTCTTCAAAACTTCCTCCAATTTCTGGATGTTCTACCAAGCTTGCTGGTTTTCCCTCTGCCAAACATCTCCTTGACATCCAGGGGGTCTGACTCCCTTAGTGACTACATGCTCTAGATCCCTATTTTTAAGAATCAAACACCTCAGGACAGGACAGAACCGGACACCAGCTTCTCCATTGCATGAAGCACATGGAAGAGAGACCACTGACAGACACAGGCTGCATTGGTGGTGGTGCAGACACAGAATCAGATTTCCCTAATCACACAGAAGTTGGGGTCACTTTTGATGTCAATACCTGCACAAATCCATCCCACCATCTTGCTCTGCAAGGTGATGGTGCCTTTAGTCAAGTTCCCCTTTTTTACCTATTTACAAAGACCTGTTTTCTTTTCCACATGAAATGTGTATAAAACCTCCAGCTAGGACAGGCATATTCCAGATCAAAACCTGGATAAAATCTAATCCTAATGGAAGTATTTTAAAAGTATGAAGAGATCTTAGGAAGTCACCCTCTGCTTCCCTGCTTTGTGGAAGAAACCATGACACCTAAACACTTCCCAGCAGCTGTTTTATGAGGCAGTTATGTAATTTCCAAGTTGTAGGGTGCATTTTGAGGTAGATGGATAAAGTAGTGCACGCAGTTGAGGGATACCCAGCAGCCCACAATATCATGCCACCTCTATGCCTTAGTTTCCTCACAACAAAATAAAAATAACACTTCCCTCTTGTGTGAACCAGCTGGGAGGCTCAAAAAGAACCCACATACCTCTGATAAGCAATGTTCCTCTGGAATGAAAAACACTTGGGGAAGGACTTCCACAATCAACCAACAAGACCATAGGAATATCGGTAGGAGCAGAGCTAACCCAACATGAAGGTTAGCTGCTGCTGTTCCCACCCACAGTGCAATGCTATGCTGAAACCAGGGATAGGGTGTCTTCATCCCCTCCCACATCTGGAGGCTGACTTTGAACCTCCTGGGCTGTAACAGTGCTGACTCAGAGGGATGAATCATAAAAGTATCATGAAGTTATTTGGGATTTCTTCCCACAAGAGTCTTGATGGCACCTTCACACTGTATCTGCCTGGTGAGGAGATAAATATCTTAGAGACCAACAGGCCAGCCTGGTAGATGGACACAAGCATCCAAGGATGGGAAAGAGGAGAAAAAATATTTTCCATAGACATGACCATCACTCCTCAGCTAACTTTTGGTCTATGGCTTGTGCATCAACAAAATACGCATGACCTTGAACCAACCCAACACTCACCTATAGCTACACCTGCACAAAATCAGCCATTCTAAAGACACTTGTATGCCATAAAAGTATCACATTAAAATGTCTTCTGCTTTCTTTAAGGTTTTAATCTCTTGGTGCTGCATGAGCCACAAAATAATTCAGCTCCCTCTCTATGGCTGTACTGGTTCCACTAAGCTAGCCAGGGAGGAGAAAGAAAAAAAAAAAGACACTAGAAACATCTTTCATTCAGTGGATTAAGCAGTTATGACTCAGAATTCACATCAGAGATGATCTGTGAAGCGAGAAGGTGCCATTTTTACGTAGTGTCTTTCTTAACCTTAACCATTCTGCTGCAGCTTCTACACACCTCCCATCCCCTCCCACTGCTTCTGGTGGCATCTGCGATACTTTGATCCAGGAGGATGCGCTAAGGATAAAGTTTCTATCTCAACTTCAGACTGCTTTGTTTTTTTGTGGTGGTAAGTTAGATCCTTAACATTATCTTAATGCATTTTTTATGGTTTAATTTCCCCTTTTGTGGTGCTGTTTTCCTCAATAAGACTCTTAAATTGAAATCAGATTTCCTCTGAAGGAGCCAGCCTGATTTTCTTCGAAAGCCCAGTACAATACAGTCGTTCCACTGAGACTGACAATTTTATTATGGTTGCATTTCCTTTTTGCTTACAAAATGCTTGTTTTATAAATAGGCCTTTTTAATTTAATTTTTTTTTTTTTTTTTTTTTGGTACAACAACAGAAACAGTCAAAAAACACACAACATAGCTACAAAATTTTGGTTTTGTTTTACACGCCTTCCTTAAATTATTTTCCATTGGCTGGGGAGGGGAAATCAGCTTTTACCTAAGGCAAAATATGTGCATTTCAATCTAAAGTACAACTTAGCTCCCTTTTCTGCAAGTTATATATCACTGAAGATGTGGTCTTGTAATTAAAAATAGGGTGAGAACCAACCAACTACAAACAAAACAAAAAAAAATGCATTGCACTTTAATGAATGAAATAACTACAAGCAGAATTATGAGGAGGACTGTGGAAACTAATCAACTGACAACTGCTTTGACAATTTTTACACCACTCAGGATTTAACAAGAAGGGGATTTTATCACATGCTTAATTTTAAGCATGTGAGAAGTTTTGTTGGTTTTGTTGAAGGTTTTTTTAGCATATTTAAGATTGCCTGAGTGCTTAAGCATCTCATGAAATTAGTCTCCCTTTGCACTGTGAAATTAAACTTCTGTCTGTTTGCTCTAGGAGGGCACAAAACCTACTGCTGAGAGCTTTGGCTCACCTTATGGCCCCACTGGCCACATGTACAGCACATGGCATGAGCTACTGCAGCATCCCCATGCCCAACCTGACCATAAGCTGGTCCCACTTGCCCAGATTTCTCTCCGTAACCCAAGGTAGAAGGAGAAGGGAGAAGAGGGAAAGGTTTATACCCTGGGTTCAGCCCAAAACAATGTTAGAATGCAGCTGAGTATGCCTTTGGCCTCAGGGGCCAGAAGTGTTGGTTAAATCCTTCACCACTCAGCTAGAGACAGGCTCAGTGTCACCATTTGGGATCTGCAGGATGGACCACACCTCCACCAGAATTTCTGCTTCTCCTACAACTCTAAACAATTGAATGGCACATCCATCCTAAAAGCCCGCAAACATAAAATAAGAAAAAAAAAGACAAATCTTCCTGACACACACATCTAGATTATTTTCAAATTTTTTTTGTAGTTGTCAACGACTGGTCTGAACTGCTCCGCAATGGCTTAAACTCCAGTAACAGGTTTCATATGGTCACTGTAACATCCTAGTGTATTAATTAGTTTTCAAGACCCCCAAGCAATAAAAATGTAGCCATTCAAGGTCATGGTTTGACTTATTTACAATTGATGTATAACTTGGCAAACTCTGCATTCAGCTACTTCATACAATAGAAAATATATTGTCATTCAGGTTAACAAAAGACTCTTTTCTTTGCCACCTCACTACAATGGCCCTGCAAATGAACATCGCCTGAATAAAATCCTAACCACATTTTCACTCTCATTAACCACAGTAGGGTATCACACAATTTGCCTGGCTCCTACTTAGACCACTGTGCACCATTTTACTAGCAGCAGTTTGATGGGTTTTATGGCAGGTGATATATGGAGTGGGAGTTTCGGGAGTCGTAAACAGAAGCCACAGTGTATCACAATGTGGTTTAGGGATATAATGACTGTGTTGTAAAGCAAAGGATGACAATACTGCACTAGGCTTGAGGTAGTGAACCAACAGACCAAACAGCTCAACATAATTCAAGCTACAAACAGAGGATCCTAGGTGTGTGCCGGCCTTCCTATATCTTTCATTAATTACCCCTGATGAATTTGAATAAGAACTACTAAAACTGAAATAAATCTGTGGCCAAGAGAGAAATTATAGAGTATCTCCTTGTGTTTCTTGGAAGAAGTCCCTCTCCCCCAGTGCATATATACACACCCTGTATTACCAGTTCTTAACCAGCCTTTTGTACCTCCAGCTAGACAGTCCCCTTTGCTGCTGGGGCTACCACAGCTTATTAACACACAAGAAAAATACTGGCTTGGAGACCTTTTGCACACATGCAGGGGGCAGGTGATGCCCTCAGCTATGTCTACAAAAGCTGGGCTGGATGCCACGCTGAATAGAAAGACACACACACACACAATATTTTGTTCATACTTATTCATACTCCGAAGTTGGAAAATGCACTCTATTCCAGCTCTACAGACACTCTGAATTCCCATCTGAGCTGGGTGATTTTTGAGAACAATCCATTTGCCACTGGTTGATCCCATCGTGAGATATTTGGATTGGGATTTCTGCAGTGATCCCATAGTGGTCAATCTCTGCAGTTCTTGCAAAGACTAGTATGGGGTTTTTTGTTATTGATATTGGCTAATTATGGCACAAAATAAGAAATTGTAATAAATAAGTCTGTCTGGTTCCCAAAGCTGTGTCATTAGGCACACTGTGATAGATTGGTGTCACCGACAGAGCTCTCTCCCAGCACTGAAAACCTGTTCAGCTGCATTTAAACTAAATAATAACACTTAGCATATATAGCGCTTTGCATATTCAAAATGCTGTGCAAACATGAATTAATTAATCCTCATAACATCCCTGTGAGGTAGGTAAGTATTATCTCAGCTTTACAGATGGGGAAACAGACACAGAGAGGTTAAGTAAAATGAAAAATTAAGGTGGAGGTGTGCTGGTTAATTTGGAATTGCACTTTGTGCTGTTTGAAAATGTAGAAGGTGCTGTACCAGATCTCTATTATTCTGCCAGAGAAAGCAACATTTTGACGTGTTGACTCCCCTGGTAGAAGCCATTGCCTCAGTCAGGCACCTTGAAGCTGAACCTTCATGTTCTCTGGCTAGGGAGCGCACATGAAAAAAATCCCCCTAAATATATCCTCTGCTTACAGTAAAATATAGGTAGACCTCTCTCCTGCTTCCAAGCATACTCCTAACTATCAGAGGAGATTTTGAGATAAATAACCTATTGTGGTAAAGCTAGCAAGAAGGGGCTAAGGAATGACCTGCTTGGAAGACCAGTAAATGATTTATGCCACAACCTCCAGATAATCACTCCTTTCCCCTGTCATTTGTATTGTCCAGTCGTGGACCAACATCATGTTGAAAGAGACCTCTTCAGAAAGCAGCTTCAACCCATAAAAACCATGAGCATGTCTTACTGCTGAAAAGGAAAAAGTACAAATTGCAAGAAAGAGACCAGCTTGAGGGAATCACCCAGAAGTGCTAAGGAAATAACTGGGTGCTTGTGTTTGTTTTCCTGCAGCTTAAGTGCTTTCGATTTTCAAAGAAAGAACCATTAATGAGAGCAAAGTCCAACATTTTACTGCCTAAACCCAAACTGATGTACTACTTCCTGCTGCTATATACCTGCCATGCTACTCTATCCTTGTTATTTTAATAAGGACCTTGTCCCATCCATTTGATATCCAACACTTCCTCAATGTGTGGACTCTATATTAAGCAGGAAAAGTGGAAAATTGACATTAAGTGTATTTGGGAACAGGGGGAAATGGGTAGGTGGTTGCTCCATCTATCCCACACATTAACCTACACGAGCAGTGAGGATGGAACAATTCTAGGATAGCAGCTCTGCAGAAAAGAAACCAGAGGACAGAGGGCTGTGGATCACAGGCTGAACATATATCGACAATAGTATGCAGCTGAGAAAAAGGCAAATGCCATCCTGCGATGTTTAAAGAGGAGTCTGTGAGACTCATAAAGCAACACTTGCACTTTGCTGAGTGCCAGGGAGGCCTCACCTAGAGCATTGTGTTCTCCTGCAGACATCATACTTCACGAAAGGCATGGCCCAATTGGAGAGAGTTCAGAGGAAAGGAAGGAGAACAATCAGAGGTCTAAAAACCATGACTTGTGAGGAAAGATTGAACACAGTGGGGTTATTTGCTCTTAAGAGAAGACTGAGGGGAAACACAATAACAGTCTTCCAGTGTTTAAAAGGCTGCAGCAAAGAGGAAGGGAACAACCTGTTTTCCATGCCCATGACCAAAAGGACAAGAAAAAGCTATCAGCAGAGAAGATTCAAGTCATGTATTCAGAAAAGTCTTTCCAACAGCAAGAACAGTGAATCTCTGGAAGAGATTGGCAAGAGCCATGTGGAGTTTCTCTTTCTAGAGGTGCAGATGTTGCCTTAGCATGAAGAGATATGCACAATGATCTTCTTCAAGGTCCCTTCCCTCTCAATGTCCTATGGTAGGTGTCAGAAAGAAGAGGTGCTCTAGAGAGAACTTCTGCTGCCACAGTACCCAGTGAGTTTGGTGTGCAGCCTATGGCTCAGCCAGACTCAGTGTACAGCCAGGCCTCAACAGCTTTCATTATTACCAGAGCACCATGGAAAGAGCTAGGCTGAATTTTGAACCAGATGATGTCATTACTTGTATAACACACAACTAATCCTACATCCTTCCTCCTCACCTTGTACTCTCATAATCCCTAGATGCCAGAATTTGAGGATTTGAGTAGCCAGTATGACCTCAGTCATGTTTGACTTACAGCCAGGGGTGTCTTTGCCAGGGGATCCCAAAGGCTGGAAAATGAGGTGAGGAATCACCTTTCCCACCCATGCAGCTCCAGGCACTTGCAGTCAGCACCTGTGCATCTCTCAGTTAAAACAGTTTGCTCTTTCCAGTATCTTCCTCCTCATGAATTGACTTTCCTCCTCCCTTCACCTTCTCTCAGTAGTCCCTTTGATTACATCTTTTCTTTCCTTCACCCTGTTGGCTTCTTTTTGTAATCTCTTTCTTTTTTTTTTTTTTTTTTTAAAAAAAAAAAAAGTATGTCCAGTGCGCTTTGAGTCAAAGTCACAAACATGCAATGTTTAACTGGGAACAAAACAGGAGAAAGGAAGTGCCAACACTGTCAGATGTGGGATGTTTTATCTGCTTTATATTAATATGCTGCTCTGAACATCCCCTCTAGCCTCCTCTGACACAAAACGGTGATTTGTCTGAAATCATTTGGAGGTTGCTGATCTTTTGGTGCCTGCAGAGACCGTTAGCTTTTGGAAATAGATGCCAGATACTAAGACAACCAAAACTGTAAAGGAACTCCCCTCTCTGCTGGCTACGATCTCTTGCAGGGCAACCACTTCACTGGAAAACTTTAAGATCATCACAGCTGAAGCACTATCAGAAAAATAGAATTCACTTTAAGATATTAAAGCAGATTTACTCTTTTACAATTTTCAGTACTTACAAAGAAAAAGAACTGATGGAAACAGTAAACTCTTTTTCTGAATAAGTGCCATATAATACTGAGTAAAATGACCCATTCCATGCACTATCTGCAAGAAACATTTAGCAGTTTTCTCCTAAAGTTCTGTCTTTTACAGTGTTATTTTGGAAATGTTGCACCTCTCATCCTCTGAGCAGCCCTGTTGGCTCTTGTGTGTTATGTTACGTTCTACCTTCTTTTCAGATGACTGTAATTTTAGGAGATTGTAATGGTCCAAGATAAAATGTCCTTTACCCTCTTTTGAACAAAAGGCAAGTTGTTGGCATCTTGCGACAAGAACAAGGATCTTGCTCCTGAAAAACTATCATACCTAAGGGCCTGTGGTGCCCTTACACATGATATCCTACACAGCACCTTCAAATCCTGTCTCTTAGAAAAAGTGACCCTCACATATGAAGTCCACATCTTGGGAAAGGGGAGGCAAGATAGGTGAATTTACCCACAGGCACACTGAATAAGTCCTAGAACTGGGAGTAGTAGAAGGGTGCCCTTCCCTCCTGTCTTCCACAGAAAACCTAGACAGCCTACCCTCTGATTTAAATTAAGAAAAAAATGGACAGGAGTTAATTAATTCGCTGCAATATTGATATGACAAAATTAAAGCAGCATGTGAACAACAAAGGAAAACTCACTGTCATTCACAGGCTAAACAAGGGACTGAGCAGTTAATAAAGGCTTAGTTGGTTCCCTGATGTTAGAGAACCTGCACAAAACCAACTCAAAAGACAGACAGCATGAGATGGTAATGTTTTTAACAAACCGATTTAGGGGTGATAAAAAGGAGCAGTAGAAGTCCCATGTAGCAAAAAGGAATGCAATATTCAAACCCAAAACCTCTGAGAGCAACTACAGCTAGATACCAGGTACAAGTGCAATGTCCCACAGTTTGAAGAGAAAGATCATTTCTTTGAAACTTTTAGTTTAGAAGACCAGAATTCAGGTAAGCTGTGGAAAATTCAAAATAATCCTCAGCTAT
This sequence comes from Megaceryle maxima, assembly GCA_024605025.1. Lineage (NCBI taxonomy): Eukaryota > Metazoa > Chordata > Aves > Coraciiformes > Cerylidae > Megaceryle > Megaceryle maxima. The sequence continues at coordinate 13,122 of JANHGN010016578.1, forward strand.
TCTGACTTCTCTATCTCTAATACTAATCTGTTTCATCTAGAAATTCTTTCACTTCTCGGTGTTAATTCTATTTTCAGCACGTATACAGTCTTGCTATCCATGCCTGGCTCTTGATGCAGCCATCACAAAAAATAGCATTATTTTGTAATAGCACCAGGAAAATGCAGTTATTGTTAAATTATCTCACAGCCATGAAATGTAGCAAACCCCTTTTAACAGTAGACATGCTGCAATTTTGTTCAACTGAATTAATTTGGGATATATTATAAATAAAAAAAAATACAAACCCTGAAGTGAAATAGAGTTGCCATAGGTTCACCACACCATGTTTCTCTGACAAGAGGAGCCATTTGCCCAGCACAGAGAAACAGCCTCTCCAAAGCATGTTTCTTAGCTGACAGACAGCTGAAACAGATCTAGGATTTATGGTCACAGAAGATGGTCTAACTAGGATGCTGGATGAAGTAGCTGATCTCTTCTGGGGAGGCAACATGGTGAGCAGACCTTGTCTCACCTGGGAGAGGTGGCTTCACCAGTGCTGGGCTGACCAAAGATTTGGGTGACATTTGGATTTTTTTTTTTCCATTCAGAGGGAAACCAGGGAGTAGAGAGTAAGGGAAAAATAGAAGTGATGGTGCTTTTGGGGGCACCAAGCCAAATGCAAACCTCACTATAAACACATAAGCCAGCAGAGCCGTTTACACCCACGTGAAAATGGTGTGCTTTGCTGAGCGCTTTAAAAAATGTCAGATGCAATATTGTAGCTGTTTTCAAACCTAGCAGGTATGTTTAGCTTGAAACACAAATTCCCACTCATCATATACATCAAGGCAGAAGATAAGAAGAATTCTCTTTATCCTGTATCTTTTGGGGACCTGTGCTAGACAGGAGCAAAGACAAGATGCTAGTTACAGTTTCTCCAAGCTCTGCAACTTAGGGACACTTGGGAGGACTGAGTTCAAAAGTTCATACAGTACTGGAGAGATCAAATGCATCTCAGCAGAAACTGGCCTCTCTCTCCCCATGCAGCATGCTTATTCATATCCCCACTAAGGCACTTATTTTGCATCACTTCTTCAACTCTCATATCATATACAGCTTATTTTAATTTCTTTCTGCAGATATTTTTACCATGACTTGTACAAGGGCTTCCTGGAAGAAGGGCCTTTGCCATCCTTCACAAATGGGAAATTGCCTGGGATCCCACAATTGAATATCAGCAATAAACACTGCTGGGAAGGAGAGGAGCCTGTGAGGCGCAAGCACTCTCAAGCCAGCACTAGGGTCCACGCAATGTGAAAGATGAGCACTCAGCCCTGCAAAGCACCCAGCCCTGATCTGGCACCTCCTGAGAACAGGGGCAAAATTATCATCAGCTTGAGCAGGGGTGAGATCTCAGCCATCCAAAATCCACTGAGTCATTCATAATGTGCTGTGATAATGACCATTAAGAAAAGGAGAGCAATGTTTTGAATCTAATATAAAACCACAAATGGACTGATACATCAGGAATCTCATACAGCACTAGCTACAAAAGAGATACACAGCAATAGGGATACAGCTTGTCGCCGTAATCACCACTGGCTTTGTGGGAAAGACTCCCCTTGCCTTTTGAAAACCTTCTCTTCACTTTTGGCATCCAGCTATTACTAGCATTAATAATGGTTTCATGTACGCTTCATATGAGGGAAGCTACTCCAGGGACAGCATTATTTGTTATACCACTTTTAAAAATTGAAATTGCTCAGGTTGATATCTATTGTGTCCAGTTTTAAAATTCCTGCTTTGCTCTGAAGAAAATGATGATGCCTTTGCCACTTTTTGACATGGACCTGAACTTGGTATTCTAAACAGGACTATGCAGAATTGAATTACATTTCATCTCCTTCAGCAATCCATCTTTTCCATTTCTGTTCATTTGCTGTAGCTGCAGAAGTATTGAGTGCTGCAAGATATACTTAGTTTTCCAAACCATGCAAGTCATTATGAATGGCCTTGTGTCCAGGTAAAGGTTAAGGAGGTCCTTTGTTGTTCTAGTTTAACTTGTCCCTGACACTGCAGCCTAATCATTCCACATAATAACAGTCCTGATACACAGGCCTGAGTCAAAGTCACAAGTCAATAAATCCATTCCTTCCTCCCTTTCAGGCAAAGTGTTGAATAGCACTGAGTGTGCAGTGTCACAAAACCCTGCAGTCTATCACATCAAGGTCGTCTGGTATACAGCGCAAAAAACTTTCTTTCTTTAAGTGCCTCACACATTCAGAAGGAGAGGGCATGTTGTACTGACTAACGAGTACGCTTCAGATCGTTCAGAGGAGATTAAAATAAGGGCCTGACATAAGAATAATTTTAGTTACGCTTGCTTAATCTTTTGGCTGCTGTTGCTCTAAATTTGTTGGGCCTGCAGGAGGGGAGCCACACTGCCACTTGGAAAAGGCTGAGCCACTTGCAAAGAGCACAGCAGGCCAGGGCTACCTCCTCTGTTGAGATTCCTCATACGTGCAAAGATAAGCCATAGCTGAAGGCGGGTGGATTTTATTTGCTGATGTGCGCTGTGCATTTGAAGTCTATCCTAATAGTCTAATTCCAGTAATGTGAATTGTTTGCCCCTGAGAAAAGAGACATAGCAATACACACTGAATCATCTCTTCACCTTTAGTTAAAAAACCCCCAAAATTCCAAACCAAAAAAACCACCCAAACCCTTAGGTGGCAGGTCTCTGGAAGTACACAAGACTGAGTTACAGTTTGTTTACTTTGTTAAGGGACTTACAGCTCTTCCAGGTTCATAAATTCTTGTGAGGGACTAGGAGAGTGAGTGTAAATTAACCTGAATAATAGGACTATGTGTATTTTTCCAATTGTCTAACACATTTTGCAGAGAAAAAAAAACAGTCAGCCTTTGCAACTATCTTTTTTTCTTATTATTCCTTAATTAGCAGGTACACTTGGTGTATAAGCAGCATAGGCCTATTAGAAATACCCAGGTGAAATAGTGTTGTGTGTGTTTCTCCACGCCTCTCTGCCTTCTTCCTCCGCTCCATTCAGTGACAGGTTTCTTGTTCCCAAATCCTGGGCTTTTCTTTTCCAAATTGTGCAGTGGTTTTATGATATTGCCAAATATCCACTCAGGATTTAGAAAGAAACTATTAAACCTATTTTCACATTTTCTGAAAAGAAGGAAGACTCTGAACCCTGGACTCCAGCAGTGAAAGGCTAATGCACTAACTCACAGCCCCATCCTGCTCCCCTTTCATCTATCATTTCAACCTGTTTGCAGTGTCAGGGAAAACAGAGGATACCATACCCCAGCTGATTTGAGGAAGCAAGAGGCTGCAAGGAGGCAGTCATAGATATTAGAATTTTGGAGCACCATTGTTCTCAATAAACAACACCTCCCACAGCATTTCAGGGAGCAGAGGCAACTGACAGGACACTGCTGTCCTCCTAGAGATGCAGCTCATATGTCATTATCATGTTCAGAAAAAAAGTCATACCAAGTTCCATCTGTCAAATAACCAAGATTGCCTGAAACCCCACTAATTCCCACCCCACTGGGGAGCCCCCATTTTTTCCAGAAAATTTTACTTTTTCATCTCACTTATTTCCCAACGTGCCTATTGACTGGCTGGTGTCTAGCACAAAGGTCCAGAAACTTGGCCCACGTTCACCCATTTCGGCTATTTACCCAAGACCATGCAGGTCAGCAGGAAGGTACCATGAGCGCTCAGCAGGCCCCTTGCCACGTTTGTCCGAGATGGAATTTACAAGGTATGCAGCAAAATGCACTTGCCCTGCCTGGGAATCGAGAAATCCTGTGAGCAAGTAAAACTTTCAGAGCAATTACAAGTAATGGAGAGCAAAAAAGTGTCAACTTATGATCTACTAAATGGAGTCACCACCCCACACCTTTTTTTGAAGTCTCCAGACTTCAAACTATGTTCTGGTTGTCCTCAACTTTAGCGTAACCTGCAGTCTGCAGCTCTGAAAGCAGAGCAAAGATTGAGAGTTTATATCTGCGCTTATTACAATGGGTCGTAATTATCCCAATGAAAGCAAAGTAAATCCTTTCCAAAAAAACAATAGAGCTGAGCTCTCACATTATTGAATTATTATGGATCTTGTATATTACACCTGAGAGAATGTGAGTCTAGCACACTCAACTGTCTCTCTTCTCAGTGAAGGAGGTTCAGCAGAGCAACAAAAAGTTGGAGACATTACGGAGTTACCATCCTGCCTCAGAAAGGAAGCAGTATAAATGAAGCCTGTGTTGTGCTTGCGAGGCCATTTGTCACGCTCTCATAACTGGTGCGGTATATACTCATTATATATTGCGTTCCGCTGAATGTGACACTTTGTGCGGTTGCAAAACTCCCAGGATTCAACCCCCACTTTTTGATTTACACCAGCCTATCTTCGGTTTTACAGATCTCTCTGACATGGTTGGATGACTGTGCTGGCAGCATGGTTTATAACAGGAAGAACATTTGAAATGCATTTCCTTAAGAGCTTTGAAGCCTTCTACTGTGAGTAGATTGCAAACAAGGTATGGCAGGTAGCCTGCTAGTTTTGTTGGTGGAAAATGGAGTGGCAAACCTAACGAGGTGTCGTTATGCCCCCCACTCCTGCTGCACCAGCACGAAGACTCATCTGTGCACACATTTAATCATGTTTTGTTGCTGGCTTTTGGGAAGGTAGCATACTGAAGATCAAAAAGTAAATATTAAGACCACCTATTTTAATGACTCTGGGGAGAACATCTGGAGAGAGAAGTTTTATGACTCTGTCGGCTTGTGTCCTTTTGAAATGTTTTTAGTGCAAAATGATGTACTTCTCTTGCATTTTACTTCCACTGAGACAAGCTGCTCAGTGGCATACCGGGATGCCATGCCACAAATATATTCGTTCTGCTGTCACCCAAATATCACTTCCCAAAAGTGCCTACAACTGACTTCATATAATTCATGGAGTTAACTTCTAGAACAGGAAAGTTTTGCCAATGTCATCTCCTGTGGCTGCTTCCTACTATTGCTAAAACACCACAGTTCCCTGTTACTATTATTGCTTCCATGTCCTAATCAGCCTCCAGCCTGAGCAACCTCATTCTCCCACACTCATTCACTGTCATACAGTCTGGAGATAAACTTCTTACTTCTAGATCTTCTCTCTGTGCCTTTAAACCCTTTGGGGTGAAAGATGTCTCAGAAGTCCCAACCACCCTGAAAAGGATTTTCACTATGGGAATCCGGGTGACATAAAGAGAAATTCCCCTGGACAGACATCATTCCTAGCCATGAGTTGTCCACAACCAGACAATGGTGACAGTGTGATGATGATGATTACTCCTGGAGGTGCCTGTTACCTTTGTCCAATACTTGGATACTGCTCTAGTACCTTCTTAATTAGTGACCTGTTGTCCTTCCAGCAGGACCTGTGTACTCACAGTTGCACCACTCGATTCAAAAAGCTAAAGCTCAAATACATTGAATTCACAGCTTCTCAGTTAAGATATCAACATGCAAAAGCATCTCCCAGCTTCCCACCAACTGGAAGCATGCAAACCAGCAGCAGTAGCAGAGCAAGAGTCCACATGAGGACACGTAGGCCTTATGAGACCACACTGTGTCCCTTCAGTGACAGAAAGGGCACTGACATGTAGAATTTTGTTTCAGAGCAGTTACGCAACTTTAAAGCAAATCCCTCGATTTTCCTCGCTGCCAACACAAGGCAGTTTTGGTGTTCATCTCCTAGTGTTGATTAACCAGATTCCTCTCAGGAAACCAGAACCAGAAGCTCTGCTCCACATACACACCAAATTGCTCTAACAGCCGGTGCTTGGTGGGAACATTTTTATGAGTACACCTAGTCTAAAGTCAAGCCTGCCCATCACATACACATAGATATAGCAGAGCAACTTGCACCCATCTGTTTCTTAAAAAAAAAAAAAAAAGACATCACCCCTAGGGATTCTCTTTAATATTTTCTCTCCACCAAGTAGATAAGGGAGACCAGGGTGTGAAGGCTCCTAACCCAGGTCACATCCCTAAAACTGGGTGGGATCTTACCCTCGATGAAGTCAAAAGAAGCATCCCATGGACCACAATGGGAGCAGGCTGCAGGCAGTCTGTGGAGCAAGCAGTGACTCTGTTGGCCCAAAAAGGGACTCCAGAGCCAGCTTCTCTACATGGCAGCACAGAATACTAACCTCAGGGTCATCAGGGCAACTCTTGAGTTTACCTTTTAAAAAGCTTCTCAGTATTTCCTTCAACATAATATTTAATCATGAGTGTAAGTTTGTCAAATACTATCTCTGACCTCCAAAGCTTTTATTGATTACCTGCAAGTCCATTGTGTTGCATTACACTCACTCAGGCTTCAAGACAGTGAAGTCAAGAATAAGCTAAAAGTCTGATTTTTAAAAGAGATAAGAAATACCGAATTATACTATACACAGTGAAAGAAAATTTCACCAAAAGAGCCTTTGAAATTCTGAAACTCCACACAAAACTGAAGGAGACAACAGCCTTTTCCAAATGAATAAATAATGTCTGTGGAGACAAGCGGGTATTACTGCAATTGCATGTCAACTAACATTTCCAACAGTAAAAAATAATAGCAGGGAGATTTAGACGATATGATTCTGCTACCAGAACCTACATCCTGCTCTCTCCTAATCAGCTGTAACCCACCAAAAAGTAGAGGAAATGGGAATTGCAATATGGAAATCCTTTCATTAATTCTTCCACCAAAAGAGAGAAGGCTATTTAGCCTTTGTCCCAAATGCAGCTCCTTTGTGCACAAATCCCTGGGTGCCATAGTAAGCCCCAGTAGTATAATGATATACTGAATAAAAAAGTTACAAAATTCAACTGTCCAGTTGCAGAAAGTAACAAAACATTACATTTTTCAGATGGAATGCAGATGAATTAATTTTGGCTGGTTCTCACCCTCTGGTTCCCAAGGATTTCCAGGAGATGGAGTCACCTGGAAAAACTACTCATGTTGACGTGCAGAGGAGGTTTTCCCTTTCCTCTGCAGTCGGTCACACTGCAACACATTTGCATAGTCTAGTGAAAACAAGAAGGCAATACAGGTAGGTGGGAAAAATTAACCAGAAAACAGCATTCTGTAACCAGGGAGGCAGAGACTGGAGCTACAAAGTTGGCAGGCATTACCTATAAGGATCCTAAAAGGTGAGCATGAGAAGCCTGAACTCCCTTTTTCTCTCCTCTTCCTTCAACTGGAAAGCATAACTTTATTTATTTTGGCTGAAAGCTGTGCTGACAGACATCAAACAAGAAAAGACCTAAACACTCATTCTCTAAGAGCTTCCTCTGGAGTTACAAGAAGAACTTGAGACTTTTTATCTAAATTCTAGTGGAAAGATGCATGGTACCTACCACCTCTTCTCTGTCAGGCTGCTAAAGTTACCTCCCCATGGGACAGCAGAACCACCAGTAACTTCACTGCATGTTTCCAGCAAAGTCTCACAAATTTGGGTTGCGATACTTTCAATGAGAGAACTAACAAAAGAAAAGCTGCTGGGAGACCATGTCCAGCTTAAATTTACTTGCTTGTTGTAGAGCAGCAAGCAGACAGCACATGTATATAGGTTAACATGTCGAAGAAGAGCTCAGCTAAATGCCCCTGAAACAGTGGGCTTAGTTTAGAAGTGCCCAGCTGAGATCAAGGCTCCGCTCTCCTGGTTATTAGTCAAGGACTAAGGAGGGCAGGCAAGGAGAGCTCTGCTTTATGGGGGAAGGAGCTGGGGCACAGGCTGCAATAAATGACTCTTTCAAGGTTGTCACAGCACAAGCCTGTGCCAAAAGCCTAAGAGAAGCCACAGTCCTGGTGCACAGCCACAGACAAGCTCCAGGCTGAGGCAGCTGCACCACAGCTCCTAATAAACTGGTTGTCCTGTGCTCCACCTCCGTTACCCTTTGCTTCCCCACCCCACATACCACACGTTGAACTTTTTAAGCCTGACACTCTGATTTAGCAAAAGCCTGGACAGGTTTCTTTTCCTCTTTTATTAAAAAAAAAAAAAAAAAAAAAAAAAAAAAAAAAAAAAAAAAGACATTCCTGTTAAAGGGAATGGAAGTGATACAGCTGTGGCTGTGATTAACGTAGTTCAGGGTTGAACTAAATATTGCTTCTTCCCTGCAGTATTTTTAATTACACTCCTGATTTTATATTTGGAGACGGTCATAGACCTGTTCTGGTAAATTGTCAAGCAACCACAAGTCAAATATGTGTTAAATATGAGAATATACTGCCATTTTTATCTGATTTGTGGTTCATTCACACTATGTTATCTACTTTTAATTAAATACCATAAAATACACATGGTCAGCAGTTTGACTTTTCATTTCCTTACAATGTCAGTAATTCAGCTTGATTGTTGCCACCTACCATAGAATTGCATTTTAAAGATGTTACCCCTGCACGGTGCAGATTCAATATCAGAACAATTTAAACTAGTTGCTAAAAATAACAGCCACCTACTTAGTAGCAGCTCTGCCTCTAACAGTCACTTGCAGATTCATGACTCTCTGCTTGCCTGATGAGGACGGGCAGCCTTGGGAGGCATTGCAGTGGCCTTGATTTTGGGGAGGAGGGGCATGTTAGTTTTTGTTTTTGTATGAAATGCTTGTGTCATCTCCGTGTTGATTGATAGCCTACCTTGTTCATTAAAGATACAGCTCAGATTTTGCTAGATTACCCCAGGCATTGGAAATAAGAACCTTCCTACTGGAGGCATGTTATGCACGGACTTAAAGTTCACCACTTCATTAATAACACTCCTCAGCTGGACATTTTACATGCCGTTCTGATATATGACTGTTTAGGTGCATTTTTTTTCCCCTCCTACTACTCCTTTAAAGGGGACTGAGCCTTTTTCAGCATTATTTAATTCTTTTAGTTCTAGGTTATACTGCTACAGTCCTGAAATTGCCAGATCTCGTTATCCTGGCTGGATTTCTTTGAGAGTAACTGGACAATTTGCTTCACCCACAGAAAACAATCCATTAAAACTAGTAAGAGCCACCATAGCTGCACATCTGTAAGAATGACAGAGTGAACATAACAGCAGTATCATCATATAAGACCAAAGGCAAATCCAGTATCTTGTCTCTGACAGTCACAAACAGCAGATAACCCAGGGAAGAACAGATCCAGCCCATACAATAATACTTACCTGACCACCCTCCAAGCTTCTAGCAATCTGCAGCACAGATTTTCTGAGCCATAGAGTCTTTGCATAGAACAGCCCTTGATAAATTTTTTCTCCCATAAATCTGAGCAGCCACTTTTTAAATGTATGAATATTTTCAGCATCCACAACATCCTGCAGAAAGGAGTTCCTTGTGTATGCTATAGGTGCCACAAAGCAGCAACACTTCTTGTTTGCTCTGATGCCTTACTTGATAGCTTTATTTAATGTTCCTTTACTTTGTGTTAGAAGAAACAATGAACTATCATTCCCTGTTCTTCATCTCAATGCTAGTAGTTATTATTTTATAACCGCCTGTCATATCCCCTCATCTCTTTCCCAGGCTAAAGAATTCTAGACTATTTTATGATTCTTCATACAAAGCTGTTCTCTGACTCTAATCAGTCATTTTCCATGCCTTTTCCACTCCTGCTGTGTCTGAAGGGTTGGAACTGAACCAAATATTCAAGATGTGGGCAAAGCATGGAAGTCTGAAGCGTTGAAGAGCTTCTCCTCTTTTGTGTCTCATCTTTTGTTTTCTATTACTTTACTATTAGCTTCTAACAGTAACTTTGCTTTTTTTTTTAACAAATACTAAGCACTGAAGCAACACTTTCAAAGCACAAAGTTATAACCACATCTCTTTTTTTTTTCCCCAAGTGATACTATTAAATTCCATGCTCATCATCAGCATGCAATGCTGGGACTTTCACCCTACCTCTCTTCTATCCACACTGAATTTCCTCTCCCACTCTATTGCTGAGGGACACAGTATGAAAAGGCACTTCCTCGGCTCCTTGCAGTCAGCCCTTTTCTTTATTATCTTGAATAAGTTGGCATCACCTCCAGACTTGTCATCTTATTGCTCATCCTGGTTTTTTTAGAACATTTATGAAAAAACTACACAATATAGGCTGTAGCACAGACCTCTGCCATGCTTTGCTGTGGAAATGACCTCTCTATTCTTCTCCATTGCTTCCCATCGTTTAAACAATTATTTATGCATGCAAGAAACTTATAGAGGTTATTTCCTGTAAGACCCTTGGGTGAAGCACTTTTTCAAATACCTTTGTGAATTCCCTGAAGACCATATCACCCAGATCTCTTTTTCACTTGCCTGGGGACTCATTCAAAGGACTCTTAAAGATTTGTGAGCCTTGTCCTCCCTTTTCTTTCCTGAACACAGAACTTCAATATTTTGAAGGATGCCTCCTTGCTTCTAATACTCTATGATTTGTCATGTCAGCTCCCCTTTGGTCTTTCTGAAGTCATTTGAAGAAAAACAGGTGATGAGCATTCCTTCAGAAGTGCTTCAGGGATAGAACTAAGACATTTGCAAGCTATCAACAACTAAGTTACAGAAAATACATTGAGGGGGAGTCTTTTATGCTCCACCAGTGAAAGATCTAATCGTCAGACTAATTCCCAGGTGTCAGAAGCCCTATGCCATCTCCTTGGCCAACACTAAAGCGCACAGCTAAATTTCCCACACACAGGCAGACTTTGGCTTCTGGAATATTTTAACATGACTGATTGCTTCTGACATAATTTAGAGAAGCCTTAATCTGAAGCAGCAGCTATGAGTAGATCAAGAGAAAAAGTCCCCAGCCACCTATAGCTGGCTGGCGAACACAGGTTGGGAAGATCATGTGGCTTCTCCCCAGCACCAGGACCTCTCTCTAAAGCCAGCAATGGTAGGTGTCAGGTGGACTTCTGCATCCAAGTCCCATGCCAGGAGTCAAAGATGGACATTTAACAGCTAGAACTCACACGAGAGAAACATAAACCATGTGGGACACCTGAACAGAGATGTCAATCCTCAAGAAACTGAGACATAGGAAGAGAGTCTTCAGGTGTACAGTAGACTCAAAGAGAAAGGGAACTGCTTTGTTCTCTCTGCTCATTGTGGACAGGACAAGAAATAACGGACTAAAAGGGAAAATCAGTTGGGTCCTAGGAAATTCTTTTCAGAGTAAAAATAGTGATCGAAGACCTTTAAGAGTATATTAGAGAAGCATCTGTCAGAAACCAGATAGATATAATAGGTCTTGTCTGGATTGATTGATCTCTTGATATCCCTTCCAGTCCTGTTTTCTATTATTTGTAATTCAGCTGAACCTGTATAGCCTTTGAATCAAGCCCTTTGAAAACAAGTTACTGCCAGCACATACAAATAAAAACAAATTAGGAAACCCCCCTACTCTTAATACAGTATATTTCACTGAAGATATAAAACAAAACTTTCCAGTGACAGGAGAGGAAGCTGAGGAGTTAGAATTGTTCATAATCCATGAAGAAGCATCTTCCATAATACAGTCATATGATCTGAACAGGAGGCTTGTTTATCTTAAGGAAGAGAGTATAAGTGGGGAAAACAAAATAAAACAAACAAACAAACAAAATCAAATACCTAAAAGAGGAAAAGTATAACTTTGGTTTGATTGTAGATTATTATGGAATATGAACAAACCCCAGAGATGGAAAGAAAACAACTTCCACATAACTGGGTAAAGGGATCTTTTCTTATGTTGAGTGAAGCAGGAGTCCTTGTTCCACAAAGAGAAAACAAGTTACCAAAGAAAAAAATGTTACATTAGCTAACTCTGCTATAGCTTGGAAGCCCTCCTTTGTAGTACCTTGAGGTGACATTTTCCAAACACTCATTTGTGATTATGAATCATTTTCTCTAAGGGGGGAAAAATTCCAATTAAAAAAATAAAATAAAATAAAGCAATCTTAAAAGATAGTGATGAGTCAGCCTAGCTTGTCTGGTTTGTAATTCTATACAGAATCTTTTATCTAAACAATTGAAGTCAGATCTCTCTTCTAAATAAGAATTTACCACCTAAGAACAGGGAGTAACATCTAAAAAGTTTGCATCTGGTGGCCATGCCAACAGATTCTGGCATAAGGTGACAAGAGGAAAAGATGCAGTAGTTTTAGTACTGGTGTTTAGAACCTCAGCACTGCATGACCCTGGCATCATGGGGCAAGAAGAGGCAGGTTTATTCCCCAAGGGGTGCCAAATCCAGCCAAGAGGCAGTGAGCATTTGGCAGGTTTGGGTACCCTGTGTACCTGCAAATGCAGTGGAGGCAATGGCTGCAGCTCACATCTTGTCTCAACTGAGGTGAAGCATTTAGATTAATGTAAAACACTAACAATGTCACCACAGCTGGTTCCTTCTCCAGTTCTATACTTGTGTTTTTAAAGGTGTTTCCAAAGAAAAGTTATCTAAATTTTTGCCTGACAGAACCAGGTGGAGGTAGGCACTTCTTTTGCTGGAGAGGACTTCTCTGAACAAATACCTATTTGGGCCATTTTAGACCTAATAAAGTGTTTCCTCAGGTTCCAAATGTTCACACCTTCCCAACAGCTGAGGAGCCAGCTGGGGCAGTATCTCTCTTTCTCAGTCTCTGGAAAGACAGTGAAGGTGAATGTTTTGGAATATTAAAACCAATGACTAAGGGAAGATAAACAAGGGAAAGACAATGGGAATGGGCTAGAGGAGAACAGGAATGTCAGTAAGGAAAGCATCAGGATAATTAACACCTGTGCCAAGGCAGAGGTCTTGGAAAGATGGCAGAAGTCTAAAACCTAGGACAGTTTGGGTATATTTTTCAATCATCCAGTAATTTTGAAAAAAATTCCTGACCTTTAGCCTTTTAGTCTCTAATCAGGGGTAACAAATTTTTGCTCATATAGTAAATGTTCTGAAGTTTGATTACTCAATGTGAGCAAGATACTTTCCTGAGAGATGCTATGGAAGGTCAAATTAACCTTAGGTCATGGCAAATCTGTATTTGAAAAAGGACTTTGAATATAGGTAGTCATATTTACTGAAAACACCACTAATTAGGTTTGTCATGAGCTGAAAAGAAAATATGTTTGTAAAAGGATTACAAAGGAGATCATGAGGTAATCCCAAGATGCTAACAGTGAGTTTGACGTTCAGAACCAAACCTAGCCCAGGCAAAGCTGGTGTAACTACACCCAAATTAACAACAGTTGCATCAGGACTGAATTTAGCCCCAAGGCCAGAAAAGTCAAACTGGACTTGAAAAAAAAAGGAGGAGTTTCTGGTAATGGGGACACTTACTCTCTGGGCTATATGACCTAAGGTATAACTGACATTAAAAAAAACCCAACAACTTACGGGTGTGCTGTAGCCTGGGTGCCAAGGATGGAAGGCTTGCCTGCCTATTCAAGGCTTCCCAGGATTATTTTAATCTTCAGAACTTGTTTAATGCCAGATCATCTCTCTGTAGGAGTTACATTTGCAGGTGTCCTTAGCTAGTGTCTGATAGTTCTTTCTGACTAATAAATGTCACTGTTGAAGGTCTACTTCTAGATGACTGGAGTGACAGGAGCATCTGAAACACATCTTACAGACAGGTTTACTGTCATCTCTTTCAAAACCACAACTTATCTATGGGTGTAAAGCAAGGGGGTATGGTAGGGAGAAGCAAGAACTGTTCCTTTAAAGATGAGACAGAGTGAAAAAGATTCTGTGGCTACTGCCCAAAAATATTAAGATAATGATTAAACTAAAAAATGCAAATACACAAGATGTTTTATGCTGCTAGGCAAGACCAGAACTGATATTAAAATGTCTCATGAACATTATAATATGCTCAGAGCAGGAGGGTAGAAGACACAGAGGAAAACAGAAGAGAAGCCATATGGTCATAGCCGGTGGTCAATTAAAAAACATAAAAGATTCAAAACAAAACAGAAAGTACAGAAAGAGAAATACAAATCTGAGGGAAGAAACACGTATTATCACACCTCTCTTGTGCACTTGCACAGGAAATACTGGGCTCATGCTCCACTATGTTCAGGACCACTGTTTCCAACTGAACCCAAACCTGAGGACTCTCCAAAGTGAATTCCTTAAATAGAGTTAAATGAAAACATTTTTTTCCTAAGTGGAGGAAGAATGACAATCCCAAAAGTAAGCGGTGACAGTTTTGTGACTCACTGATTCATTTGCCTGTGCTGATGGAGCTGGCATTTTCCATGGCAATCTGAACATATCTGATCTGAACCACCGGGAAAGTACAACTTCCACCTCAACATACCTCCTCAGAAGCCACTGCCACAAGACTTGGGATAGGTAGGAAATGTCTTGTTCAACAAATAGCTTTGCAAAACCCAAAAAAACAGAATGATCCCTGTTCCCTTATCTTTCAAGTCTAAAACCTACCTCCTGACACCTTCCTTTTCTACAGCAACAATCTCTATCCCTGCTTTGTACAAGGAAATAAGGGGTGGGGGGCGGGGGGAACTAATTTTATGTCAGAGCAAATTAAGATGGTATAATTGACTGCAGAGAGGGCAGCAGTCACTTCCATTCTCAGCTGCAGATACATTAAAGATTCACATTTACTGTGCATTGGTTTGTCATACAACAGCTACTAGGGTAGTGGGAACAACCTCATCCTGTGCTTGCCCCAAAAGCAAGCCAAGTAATTATATGCCACAAATATGGCTGCACATCTTCCTCACTACGGGCCAGTGGGTACCTGAACAGCACACCACATGTGTATGCATGACTGAAGATGGATAGCATGACATTTATTAACCATGCACATAATTAAAATCCTTTAAAAATGTCCTCAGAACAAAAATAACATATCTTGAATTCCATAGGACAGCCCAGGCTGCCATCCTCAATAAGCTTCGTTACAGAGAGTTACACAGCTAAATCACTGGTATGGAAGCAGGACTCCAGGGACTGGTCTCGTATCAGCCCATCTGCCTAATCAGCAATGAAGCAACACACACCGGAGCTCCACGAGCACATTAAGACAGCACAAGCATGCGTGCAGCGATACAGTGAACACGATCAGGGAACGGAGCCAGGCGAAAGCCAATGTGCTTATGCTGGCTCACCCCGTGCCTGGACCCAGGTCGTGCCACAGCAGCAAGCATCCTGAGCAGGGCAGAAAGAGTTGCCACCGCCTCAGTGCTAACACCAAAGCTTTGCTTGAGAGAGAACTCTCCACTGCTCACATGTGAATGATGTGAGGAGAAGAGGTTCAGTTTTGCTACCATAAGGACTAATTTTTTTTTTTTTTTTTTTTTTTTTTTTGGTCAAGAACAGTTGGGGACTGTGCTTGAGACATAAATTTTTTAATCACATTTATCCATTGAGCTGCCACTAGCTCAGGGGATACAGTTTTGAGCTGCAACCTGACATTCCCCGATGGTTCTTTTTCTCTCTACTGTGCCCTTCCAATCACTTTTTTCCAAGTTATCATCTTTGTATAACTTCTCCTATAACTGCTCCAGGAAAGAGACATTGCTACCGGCCTGTCCACAGAGGACTTTGTACTCCAGCCAGACTCCAGTGGTATATTAATAGAATAACTGAAATTGGGTTAGGACAAGTGATTCCCAACCAGACAGCCCACTGGCTTTGTACAACTAGCAAAAACAACTCCTGCATAGTGCTACTAGTCTAAAATTAGAGGAGAGAGAAAAGGCCTGAGGAATAACCTACCTTTCATACTACAGACAGACTTGTAACCATAAAATACATCAGCTATTCAAAGCTTCCTTCTCCTGGGACAGTAGATACAATACCATCTGAGAAAGAAGAATTTGTAAAAGAAGTATAAATGTATAGGACCATCAATATCTTCTCACATTATCATCAGCTCTCCTAGACATCTTAAATTCCCAGACAAATTCTGCAACAAACACATCACAGGCAAAGAGCTCGCAGTCACAGAGATAACCAACATCATCTATGAATTTGTTAGAAGCTCCGAATTTTGGAATTTCCCCTCTCCCTCAGGTGAAGCAGATCTGAAACAGCATCAAACTTGTAACTCATGCTTGATGAAAACCATCAGTGACTGAGATTTCATGAGACTTTCCAAAAAGGAGAAGCAGGCAAGCGGAGTACAGGAAGCAGCTTGTAAGCACTGCTGAAAAGTAGCTAGAGATTGGGGTAGGAAGGAGAAATTGAATAGACATGGATCCAGTGAAAAGCAGGACAGAAGGTGGAGGAGGCAGGGGGATGCCTGAACGATCTCCTAACCTAATCATTTGGGTGATTCGGTGATCATCCAGGATACACTGAGCCAGCAACAAGGTCCAAGGGCAAACATCTGGCAGCATTCTCAGCCTTACAGAGGCTTCCCAAATTCTCAAAGATACCAGCAAGTGCCCAGCCTCACTGCAGATCTTTAAGAGCACTGTGAAGTCTGCTCTTCACCAGTGTGGATGTGGCCAGGCTCCCCCAAGCCCATCCATGTCCTTCCTCCTTTCTGCCTGCAAATGGGTACCCAGAGGTGTAGAGGGAAGGAAGGGACTCTCTACTCCCTAGCCAGAGGGAGTGAGGCCATAAAAATTGTGAGGCAGAGAGGAGGGAGGAATCAGCCCAGGTACAGGGAAATCCAGCCCAGTCACATAGCTTCTGTGGGCTTGATGCACGAGACAGGACAGGTTCCCTCTCCCTGAATGCTTCTCTCCTTCCCAGCAAAGCTAAACTGCCAGCTTATCATCACAACCCACCACATCAAATCTGTAAGGATGGGTGTATGCCATCACTTAACCTTGACTGGCCCGAAGCACCATTACCAGCTTCCTAAAGCAAGACCTTTCCACCACCAACTACTACATATCTGGTGAGTTAGCATCATCTGAATTTATTCCACTGGAACTCCCTCACCCCTGGCACTTGCACACATACTGGCCAACTCCATTACTTCTGAGGAGCAAAGCTTTTGGTTGTCATGTATCTTTCAAAGCGAGTTAGCAAGGCTGTGTGCCCACAATTCCCAGCTCAGCTCACATTTCCTCTCCAGCATCTGCACACCTCTGAGCCCTGTGCTACAGCACTGCCACCAGCTCCAGCAAACTGGAGACACTACTGCTGAGCGGATCTGTTTATATCCATAAAAATTAGTGTTGCAGCTCCACCTAACTTAAGCAGTTCTGCTTCGGAAATTACAGCACGGCATTTGACTGGCTGTTTAGAGCAGGAAGCAATAAGTGGGCATTGGAAGCATGTTTTTAATTAAGCAGGTAAAGCCTAGATTATGCTACTTCAGATGGATAGTGTTTCTTTAATTCGGTATTGTTGCTCTCCTCAGCCAGAGCAGAAGGGGTTGGCCTTAAAATTCTTGTAACTAAAAAGCCAGTCTCATGACCAACTACATAATTGATTAAACACAACTGTGGACTCCCATTATCGGGAAGTGCAATTTTCCCGGTGTCGCTTAGAGTCTGAAATACCTCAAGGGTAATTACAGACTGAGATGTAACGCAGAAAGCTTTGAAGTAGGGAAAGAAAAGATTAGGGTGGCTGAGATGATCTGTGCCCATTCATTTGTCCTTCACGGCAAAGATGTTAAGCCGCTGCGAAACGGTGCCCTGCCAGCGGTCGAGGGGCAGCCTTGGGGGTCACGCCGAAAGCATCATTGAGAAGCGGCCTCTTACCTCCGCAGCCCTAATGAAAGTTTCATGCAACTGTGCTCCTCTTTGCCTCGGATTTGGCACGCCTCGCTGCCCGCCGCCGGGCTGACCACTCCAGGCGGGGAGAAGTGCACTTTCTCTGACCAGCTAAATTATTTACCCCAGGAACAATTATATAACACGGCACGCTAGGCTGAAAAAAAAGACCCTCTTCGGCATTTGAGGAGAGAGGCACTAAAACTAATTCAGAAATGAAGAGATCCAGTCTTTATTTCTAATTAATAACAGGTTAGAAGTAAAAACTGCTATTAGTGACAGAACATAACAAGGAAACCAAACCAGCATTGTTAAGAGGGCTATTTAAAGAAATGTTAATGAATTGAATTTGAAGTTCTTCTTAGCCAAGCAGGAAACAACTAATGGTTTAAAGAGGAAAAGTGAAGCATTATTAAATGCTGCATATTTATTATGTCAGTGACCAGTTTGCCAGAGGCTTTGAGGTGAGAAGAGAAGTTCAAATCCTTTCCACTGCACTTACAGCTACAGAAAGGTAAATTCATCGGCTTTCTCACGTACCACACAAAGGCTTAGTAATTTGTTTGGATTAATAGCATATTGTAGAAGCGTAACACTCACACTTTAAAACTAACAAATTCAGCAAGAGCACAGAATTATCCTTTAACCATTACTGTCTTCATAAAAACAAGTGCTCTTAATGCTTTGCAGTACATCTTTAAAGTGCTTTAAAAGCCAACAGCTAATTTATCCTGCCACAACCTACCTCATGGTAGGCAGGAATCCTTATCTCCCCTTCGCAGTTCAGGAACAGCTGGGAGTTAAGTGACTCGCCCAGGGCCACTGAGAAAGTCAGTTTCAGAGCTGGGTGCAAAAAGTGCAAAAAGAGCTCTTGGCATGTGCTACCGCTCCAAGCAAACTTTGGGTAACTCATTCTCAGTATAGTACTAATTAAGGAATCTTTGAGGGTTTTTGTCTTTCAGAACTAGTTTTTTTCAGATTTTGTCAGGCAAGTAGCTTTCTCCTCTGAACCACCCTAAAACTGGAGCTTCCATCCCATCTCCTAACATCCAATGATGTAATGGCTGCAAGAACTGTACTGTGCACAGATCTAGCCAAGGGACCCACTCAGGCATTTACAGTAGGACCCATCAGAAAAGAACACAGAAATTTTGAAACTTCCTACACTCCTGAACATGTGTGTCCTGCACAAGGCAAATTGCCCAACAAAAACTGGAAAGGAGGTCAAAGGTTCCCATATGAATATGAAAGGGTATTGAAGAGTGAAAAGTGCCCAGTACACATCCTAGCTTGAGGAATGCATGCCCCTGGAAACAGTGTTAGTTTGGAGCCACCTTTGTGTTTTGTGATCCCTAGAGAGCATTTTTTGATGCAGGACCAATCAAGGTTGCAATGATTACTAACCACATCTCCAGAAGCCAGTTCTGAGGCTGAGTATTATCACACACCAACCCCCAGAGGATAAGAACATGATTTTGGATGTTATTCCCCAGGGATTCTCCTGCTCTGCAGGTACCCTCCTGTAATCAGCGGTAGTGCCTTATCTTGTGTCAGTGGAGTCCTTGGCAAACCACACCCCACACAATATGGATCTAGGCTAGACTGCAAAGCATGAAAACAAATTGTTCAACTATTATGGGACAGTAGCCTCCCTCTAGCACCACCAATGTAAGCCCATCGTTAAAGCACAGAATGTTCAGCTGCCATAGATATGACAATAACAACCCAAACATTAGATGACAAAGCTCTGGGCTGTAGGAAGTCCACAAACAGAATGGCAGATCAAGTTCTGGCACCATAAAACAGCCTTGAAAAGAGCTGCATGGCAATTCCTGTTCTCTCAGCCCAGGACTAGGTGGGATGAGGTGGGCAGAGGATGTGTTCCAGACAGGCTCCAGCTCACAGAGGTAGTTCTGCAGAGGAAGACCCCAGCAGACCTGATTTCTAGCTTGACTGGAAAGGTGCTTTGATCTATACCCATGCGTTCAGCAAGTCCCTTTACCCACCATCCTCTATCACCTCTTCTCAGATGCACCAAACACAGCTCAGACTCAAAGACAAAAGTCCAAAGAAGCAGAACTGTCCCACCTTTCTCAGGTCTGTCACCTCTGACATTCATAGATATATGAATGATTCCCACCTCCTTCTCCAGCATAGACACAAGCTCAGACAGTGCCAGACCCTGAAGGCTGAGAAGAAACTTTGCTCTACCCTTTGCAACTGCAGAAAGCACATAGCTGAGCTACCTACCTTCTCAGTGTAAGCCCTGGACAGTTGTGGGTTTAGTACCCCAAGGCTCAAAGTCTGCAGCCAGTTAAGGTATCTTTATCCAAATGAGACTTAATCTGATACTTGGTGCCATCTCAGTGCCACGGGTACATCCTGGTAGATCATATGCTCCAAACAGAGCTCCCACTGCACCTTTCTGCAGTTTTTCACATTTCTGCACAGAGGTACCCACAGCTGGTTGAAGCAATAGGAATTCCATATAGTATAGAGGAGGAAAGAGATAGTGGAGATAAAAAAGTGGACATTCTTTTCCTTCCAAAGTAAACAGGCTGGTATTAGGCTTTGTAGCTAACAGCAACCAAGAAAAAGTAAAAGTAGATAAACTGTGAACTGGATATCCATGAAATGTGAACCATTAAAAAAATATTCACTGTTCTTGCAATAGCACCTTTTAATCACACCCCATTCCTTGTCTGGGCTTGACTCGTCAGTAACACTATTTTACTGCACTCATGCTATTTTTTCAAACATTTTTAAACAAAAGTCTGATTTAGTACATTAAGGCTTCTACTAACACAGTTCTAGACATCAAACACAACTTCCAAGAAAACACTTGCTGGATCTTATTTATTTAATATCAAATCTGGTGGAAATAAGTGTGAGCATATCCACTACTGTTTAACATCCAAAAACCAAAATTATCTCCACACTTATACCTATGAAACCATTATACCTGTAGTTCCACTGAAAAAAAATTGTATTCAAACCTCTGCAACCACACAATTTTCCTTGCAGGCAAGGAACAATCATCTAGAATTAAGCAAATATACTATACCCATAGCAACCCAATTTTGGAATTTCAGCTAATTCCAGTGATTGTTTAATCATGTGTGTTTCCCAAATATCTTTAAACTTGGGATTTGGATATCTCTTCCTGATATGCCCAGCTCAGTCCTGTACAAAGAAAGTAGTCTTCATAGGAAAGGATACAAAAGCTTTAGCTTAATAGCAGACATACCCAAACATTTGAAATTCTGTCTAATTAAAGTGTTAACTTTCTATAGAGACTCTGATGTTTGCTTAGAAGAGAGGTAAGGCTACGATGTTTGCAGATACCATTTCAGATGTATTGCTTCCAGGGAGTATTTTATTTGTACAAACCTAGAATCCTTCTCTACTCCATGTAAAAAATAGATTAGTCCCTTGATAGCCTTGAAAGTCATATCACTCACAAGAAAATTAATAATGCATTACAAACTATATAAATTTTAAAAATTAGAGGAAGTAGGTTGTAATGGTCTGAAGACCACTGTCCAACCCTGTTCACATCCAGCTTTCACCAAGAGTTTAACATCTTCCCCTCTGACAGAGCAAAAAGGTATAAGCATGATTATTTCTGACAACTTTCCATTAAGCCCCCACTGTCCCCGTCTGTCCTGCAGATGCAGCAGAGTGGAGCTACAGGTCTGAGACAAAAACTCAAGCAGCTGAGGGGAGGGGGAAGGCAGTGGCCAGGCAGCTGCTCATTGGTGGTTCTGATACCCAGTCTGACCTCCCTAATTTTGAAGATGCACCCAAATGCTCCAGCAACACCTCTCGCTGAAGGGGGTTGCAGTGCAGCCCACTGCACAGTGCCAAACCCAGGTGAACTGAACTGCACCCCTCAGAGCAGAGTATCAGGGTGCTGACAGACAATAAGGCTGGGAAATTCGGTGCACCATAATAATGAAGCACCACCAAGTCTGAGCAGACTTTGGTACATAGTATTTCGACAGCAATTGCTTCAACTCATCAATGGTTAAATGGTGCTTTAAAGGAAAACAAAGAGAAAATAGAAGAAAATGTACATTCACAGAATAAATACTTGAGACACTGAGAAAAGCAAAGATGACAGGATACTGTATGCAGGTCAGCCTCCTAGAAAGGTTTGCTCTAATAAAGCTACTAACCAAAAAAAGAAAGTGCTTCATGTTAGAAGCAATGTAACTAGTGGTTTCAAGAGTGTAATTAAAGCATGCACCCTCCAACTTCCAAAAGTTTCCATTAAAAGTCTTCTAATGAAAGGTGTAGGGGACTGGGCAAGAAGGCAGAAAGAAGGGAAAGAGCCCAGCCCCTCTGTTACTTTGGTGAAGTGATCAGAGAGTGTCTGTGATCCCACGGACACTGGAAGTTTCAATCTGTTTCCAGCTGGCACAGAGCTCAGCTGCCTTCCTTTCCTTTTGGTTAGAGCCATCGCTCTGAAGAAAACCTGGAAACAAATTTCCAATCCCATTCTGTTCACAGTTATTGTGGCACCAGGCACATCAATAAACTCAGCTTTTGTTTGCAGCAATGAGTATATAGCAATGAAAAAACAGTTATTTTCTTCTATCTATTTAGAGTCCAAACTATTCCTTCCTTCTGCGTTTGGGAGGCAGAGCAAAGGGAAGGAAATCCTACCACCAGCTTCCTTCCTCAGACAGCAGCAAGCTCTGTCACTGCAAGGTGCTACCTGAAGACGTCAGCATTGCCAGCAGAGTCTCCAGAGGCATCTACACACTCCCAACCTCATTTTTAGAGCAACACGGACATTTCCTCTGCAGCTGCTACAAATACTCTGAAAAATAACAGAGACCAGCTTTTATATGACTGCCACACACAACAACAACAACAAAGAGAGAGAAAAAGAAACCCACTACACATGTAATCACTCCCTCTGAGAAAACAAGCCACAATGGGTTGTGCTGATCTTCCTGAACACACGGGATAATGAGGGAATAGAATATATGCCATGAGAGTTCAAATCTGAGTTTACCAGCACAACACTACTCAAAAATTTCAAAATTCACTGCAAAACACTACCTGGAGTTTTTGTGGCATCCAGAATAACATTAACAATACCTTCTTAATCTCTCAGCAAGAAAATAAAATCAGCACACATCTGAAATAAGAGCTGTGCAACCTGCTAGTGCAGATTCCACACCTTTTGTCTTTTACATTGAATATTGGCTTTTTGCATATAAAGCTGTGGATGGGAGCACAATGAAATGCTGGGGGTATGTTACTTTTCTGCTGCAGCTGTGTCCAGCAGGCCCCAAGTCCCCAGTCTGTGTGTGGGCAATGCCATACACAGGAGGTGACAGCCCTGAAGGAAACCAGGTGGCAGCCTGAAATCCCAGGCTCCTGCTTTGCAAAAGCAGAGTTGCACAGGTGCAACTGGGGGAAGAATATCCCAGAGAGGGAATAACTGAGGTCATGGCTGGTTTATGCTGAGAACCTGCAAAAGCAGGCAAGAAGAGCTGCTCTGGCCCTTGTTCAGGTGAGCAGAGCACTCTCGTCCTCAGCCCTCTGTACAGAAATGAAGCTGAGGCTATCAGGAATGGCTCTGAAAAAACAGCTTGAAAGCCAAGTTGTGCATATAAAATAGAAATTAATAGAAATTAACCACAATGAAACAATCTATTGATTAAAAGGGACTAACATCTGAACAGGATAACTGTGATTTTAATACTTTTCTTAAATGTAAACATTCCTGTCTCTCTGCTCCTAAAAAGTGCTTATTTTTTTGTTTGTGTTCCTTCTAACTCACTGTTCTTTGACTGTGCAGCACAATGTTGTAGTTAGAGCTGTCAAGCATCCTAGAGCCATAAGTATTTTTCAGACCACTCATTAACAAACAGACTTCCAATCTCAGTATGTGTTATCGAAATGAGATCTTTTCTCAACAGTTGACAATTATGTATTATACAGTTACATGCATACAATTGGTGACACCATATTGTGAGATTTCGGTACTGACTTTTAACAATGTGCTGCCTAATTACATTTTGTATTATATTCTGAGTGTATAGGAGTATTGTATTTGTGGCCCCACTTTTTTTCTGCAATTTGCTTCTCAATAAAGGCAAAATAATAAAATCCCAGACCCTAGTGTGTCAAGTATTTTTATTGACCCAAGTGTTCTGCTAGTAAACACAACTTTGATGGTTTCATGAGTGAAAGTTTATTAGGCTATGTTAGCTTTAAAATACAATTGCCAGGGGACTAATGTTGTAATCATTTCTTGCAAGACAAATTTGGGTTTAGATGCTTTCCCAGCACAAGGACCACAACAAAAGCAAAATGGCTATCTCTTGAGTCATGACATTGTGCTTTCTTCCTGCAGTGGCCAATGTTTAAACATTTAATGCTGTCTGACATTTATACAGAAAGCAAACAAAAAACATAGCTTTGAAAGCCCTGCTCCCTGTTTGGTCTCTTCCAGCATAGTTCTCACAAATAATTAGCCAAATATTTCCTGTAGGTCCACCCAACAGGTAGATACCAGTCTGCCTGTCACTACAGTATCTAGATAACAACTTACCTAATGCCTTTAGTTACTCCACATTTTTTAATTAATTTATCTTTGTTTTTTTGGGGCTATCCTCAGACTCCAACCAACAAAAGTGAGAAAATTAGGTCCTGGCCACCCTAAAATTAATGACCCAGCCCAAGGAGAGACAGGAGCTCAGATCAAGCACCTGAGCTAAGGGGTCATTTTCCCGCATTACTGCCTCCAAAAAAAAAAATGGTCTCTCCAAAAATGTCTCAACATCAGCCAAACAACATTGCACATCTTTTAGGGAAGTGCCACTTCCCAGAAGCCCTCTCAGGGGAAATCAGAAGTGGAGACTGAAACCACAGGGGTTGAACAATGGTGCCATTTTGAAATACTCTCTGCACACCAGAGCTCTGAGACGCCCAACAATTACACCACTCTAACCTGATCCCCAACTCCCAGCTTTTAAAAGCAGCACCCGCACTCTTGTAAACTTCAATTTCAAGCAGCCAGAAGAAAACCTGACATCTGCCCCATCCAGCGACAAGGCCACTCGTACATCCCAGACTTTAGCTCCCTTCTTTGTCAAGCGGCAGGACCAGACTCAGTGGTATCAAGGCAGCCTCACAGACCCTTGTACATCCATGCCAGCACCACAGGTCCGTCAGCTCCCCAGTGAGCCAGAAACCCTCCCGCAGGACTTCTCCTCTTTCTTACCTTGGGGTGAGCCATGGCTGGTGCAATACCTTTGCTTAAAAGTTCCCACGTGTCCGTAAGACCCCTCAAAATAAAGTTTGGTGGATTGTTAAGAGAGCATTCGCTAGTGGTGCGCAAGGGTAGGGGGGAAGAGCATCACTAAGGAGGCAGGAGCAAGAGCTGTGCCATTCCCCTGCCCACACACCATATTGTCTTCCTCCAGCAAAGCTACTCCAGAGGCTTTCTGTGATGCCAAACAACACAAACGAGGAGAAGAAAAAAAAAAAAAAACCAGCCTCATGAAAACGTCCTGTCTGTTCATTTCCACAAGCGCTAGCAAGATGTTCTTTAAAATCATACACATGTAAAAAGATCTAGAGGTTGCTGGTTAGTTTGTCATATATTTTTATAGGCTTTTTTGAATGGTTTTAGATTTGACATAGTAACTGACTGTTACTAGAAATAAACTGTAAGTCAATTCCATGCTTCCATAATTCACTGCCCAGGGTTGTTCAAAAAGATTTAGTGATACTTGTGATAGACAGCAAGCCTCTTGATGTTTTCATTTTCACTTAGTGCCTGTAATTCCTCAAACTTGCTGACCTCTACAGAACAGGATGGAAAAGGGCTCCAAAACTTCTTTGAAGGCACTCACTCACCAAAACACTTGAAACACTCTCATTTCACTTCTTTGTTTTTCAGGGCACAAAGACCAATATGGGAATAAAGCAATTGTTGTTGTTTTTACAAAGGTGACTGCTATTATTATCTCCATGACCGATCATGTGGTTTTAATCATTTATAACGCTACAAGTTAAACACACACCCCCACACACCCCCAACCAAAAAAATGTATTTTTGTGACTCAGAATGAAATTTCTCCTGACAGCTGCATATTGATATTTCTCTGATCGAGCGCATTCATTTTGAACTTTAGCCTTACTATAGACATTTCCTCCTTCTCTTAGTGGATATACTTTAAAGGCCCCAGGTCTGGATGTAAAAATTTACAAACAAATCTGTGCCTACGGGGCTTGCTACCAGGAATGTTGGTGAGCTTGGGCTAATAAACATTGGAACATTCAAATACTTTGATACATTTGAATTCCTGGCAATTGTGCATGAAACCCACACAGGCAACATTACACATTCCTGCTCAGGGAGGCTGATGGCCATGAACTATTTAACTGTAACAGTAGGAAGAGGTAACAAGCAAAACTGCTGTTGCGGCTCCTCTTAATGCAGGGTTCCCGGGACAAAAGCACCTTGATAGTATCAGCATGGATCTGTCATTACAATTTAATTACCAACAACAGGCCACTGACATTTGAAACTGTTTATCAGATTCTGCTCCTGAAGGTGGACCGGAGGCCACTTCTCCTTCCCCCGGAGGGTAATTTTTAACTCGGCAGAAAGAGCCCTATGGTTAGCGCCAGGCTGGCATTGCACGGGGAAACCTGGTTGCCTTTTTTCTCTGCAGAAGCAGAGACCTCCCCGATGGTGCTGAGCACTGCTGAGGGCTGTGGCCTTACCACCACCACCTTGCAGGTGGAAGGCAGCCCAAATCCATGCAAGAGCAGAATTGTTTTGGTAATAAACAAAAACCAAGCATGGCAGCCTGTCTCACAAGACTTACAGTAGCAACAACTAGGGACCAAACCTTTGTGGGGTAACTTTAAACAACCAGGTTGGAGACCACCTATGGGTTTAACCAAACTGGATCAAACCACCCACAGCAAAACCCGACGCAGCAGTGTTTGCAGTGGAGATCATTCTAATAGCTACAGGTATTTCACAACAGATGGAGCATGATTCAACTTTATTCCGTACAGTCACCCACATAAATTATATCCCAAAAGTCTCCACACACAAACACGCAAAAAGAAATAGAAATACAAAACATTTCTAGCAAAAAGAGAATTATAAAAATTACATGAATATATTTCAATACATTTGGCCATCAGGTTATTAAGCAAGAATGTGGAAGTATGGAAACTAAGAGAAAGAAGAAAAAGAAATTGCAGGCTTTGCACACTCACTAGAGCAGGCAAAGATCTTTTAAAATCTGTCTAGCAAGCCAGTGGCTTGCTAAAAATCAATCAGATAACAGAAGCCAGCACTGCTGACACATAGCTATTAGCTTTTATTTGGACATTTTTACTTATTGTCTAAACTTTGCCTTTTGTCTAGAAAGTTTGTACCAAACACACCCCATTTTAATCACAGAGGAATCCAGGAGAGGTCAGTTGTGACTCAGAAAGAGGAGAGAAGGAGTAAATTGCAAAAAGATGCAACGCAATTGCCTTCTGCATTTCTAGCTGGAGCGCAGGAAAAGCCCCTACACATGCAGACATGTAAACAGAATGTACATTTTTTATGAATAGGGCCTTTAGTTTTAATTGCTTCTTACAGTATAGGCCAATTAAGGATGAATTGGCAGGATGAGGATCTTTCCCAGCTCATTTGAAGCTAGATGTGGGGTTTGCTTTGTCAGAGGCCCACATTTGGGCAAAAAAATGTGAACGTCATTAAACACCTCTAGTGTAAATATTCATTTCATATGCGTTGAAAAGTAAAAGCAGAAGACCAGAAAGTTCCCCTTTGGCCCCATCTCTCACTTTCAAATAAAATCAATTACAGCACCTCTATTTGTATGAGCTTTGGAAAGAAATACCAATAAGCACAGATCTAGAATTGTACCTAGAGAGAGTCTTCAGTATGCAAGTCCTTTGAGAGCTCCCCTCCTTTTATATATAATTGATCCTCTTCTCCTTCAGAGTGCATCAAGGTCAAAGTTTAGTTAAGAATTCCTTTTAAAATATATTATAGACGCTTTTCAATATATCCTGCACATTTTGCAATGCATGGATGATTATAGAATCACAGTCTCAAAGTACATTAATTGTAGAAATCATCAGCCTAAGTAGTGAGGATGTAGAGCTTACAGATGGGGTATGGGTAAAGGAGCATCTTCCAGACAAAGATGTCATTTTTTTTGTTGGAGTTTATTGGGGGTTTTTTTCCCCCCTCAGTCTAACCACATTTAGCATTTTCAAACAAACACAATTAGAACTGAGGTCTGAAATGGGTTTGTAAAAGCTCACTCCACTGGACACAGACAGTGACATGCTTTGCAGCTGGATGTAAGGAAACTGCACTTGTAGAACAGCACAGGATTTTATCGCAGGGAGCAAGAACAAGTCTTAGACCTTATCTGCTCCAGGCAAGGAGCTCTTTTGGCCCCTGGGCCCACCCTGTAAATCCACGTTAATAAACTATTAAACCAGACAGCATCCAAGATGTGTAACAGCAAGTGAGTCCTCTCACTTCACTATTATTAACTGACATCCAGGCTGGGTCAAGAGTGAGCGCAAGCGTCAGCCCGGGTCAGCCATTGCAGAGCACAGCACAGCGTATTTCAAACGGGTAGGTGGTTCCTGGTCCCATTTCTAACACTGATAAATACTGCGAGTGGCATCACTGCAGGTTTTCTTAGCAAAAACCAACATGCTGCACAAGAGGGAAGGTTAAATTACATGTTCAAGCCAAATTAGAGCACATAGAGCAAGTGTTCAGCACTGCATTGGAAGGAATAAAGGTGTCTCGCTGCTAGGTGAGGATTTTTCATCTGAATTTTCTGGAAACTGAGAGTAAAAGGTCTTTACAGTTCCTTCTAATCTCAAAATCTATGCATCTAAGAGTCTAAAGAGCTTACAGCCTGATTTTCCAAAACATCTACAGTTCCTGAGGAAATCAAGGTAAACAGCATGGGTGGCATCTCCAAAGCAGGCCCCAGGTCTGCTGTGCTGCCTGATCCAGTCCATCGCTCTGCTCTGAATTTACTTAGGAATGATAAAGAAAAAAAAAAAAAAAAAAATAAAAGTAGCAAAACCTTCCAGCTCATGATAAACAATATAATGAAGTCTCTAATTTTCCTAATGAAATAATTAACTATCAAGATAAAGGTAAAATGATTTATTAGATTTTCAAACATCACAGAAATAAAATAGAAAATCAGTCTAGGCAGTAACTATTCCATCTCAACTTGCAATCATTAACTCTTTGCCAGTTGTAAAGACATTCTAACAACTCCATTTAATTCCATAAGCTTGTCTATAATCCAGTACTAAACAATAATTACTATTGACTCGTTAAACAGGAGTTGAAATCTTGTCTTCAAAATGAGCCTGAAGACACGAGAGGATGACTGAGAATCTGTGCTTAAAAAAAACCCTGAGGATTAAAAACTTCTGAAAGTTTAAGGAAGGCACCTGTTCCCCATCTTTCCCACCTCTGTCCCCCTGCACTCATCTTGCCCAGGCAAAAATCTTTTGTCCACAGTGATTTTAAATTCTGCAGCTCTCCAGCAGCTTTCCTCTTATTAAAGCACAGAATATACGGCTTGTTGTTAGACAAAGTGTGTCGTCATTGCCACCGCCCCCCCCCCCACTAATGGCTCTTTTCACAATCTGCAGCAAGGATCATTTAATCTGTGAAGAATGGAAAATTCAGTGTTTGTATATCGTCAGTTATTACCTTTTATTTCTAAATTGTGTATTTGGAAGAGGAGGAAAGACTTAATGCCTTTATTTGCTTCAGAGCAAATGTTCAAGGATACTGCAGAAAGCAGTTTATCCTGGCTTAATTTTAGATGCTGAAACTGGAAGGTGCACCAAGCCCCTCAGCTGCCTGTCCCCTTGGCTCAGTCACACCTATCGCCATCCCACCCACCGCACAGCACCCATGGCCACTTCCCACCCATTGTAACCCCACTGTTTTAGCAAGATGGGTTATATGCCCACTTTTTGCATTCATCCTGATCTCTCTCAGTTATGCCCAACAATGATGGAGGCATTGCAAAAGGCAGGAAAGCCCCATTGCTGTGGCAGACAAACCTCATCAACCACCCCTTCGCGCCAAGGAAAATTCCAAACTCTTTGTGCCCAGATGCAACCAAACAAGTCAATCAAGAAGAAATACAGATGGATACAAAAGGCACAAATCATAAAATTAATAAAATAAAAATCCACGTGCAGTAACATTTATAGCTAGCTATATGTTAAACAAGGAGGTGATAAAGTCCTCTTGACTGGTTTACAAAATTCAGACAAATAGCGAGGCAAGCACAAATGCTGCCCTCACAATATTTAGGCCAATGAATGTAAAAAGAGGAATTGGAATATCAAAAATAATTACGTGAAAATAACAGTGTTTATTTTCCCAAGAGCTTGGCCACCTGCAAGTCCTGTTTTTGCCTATGTAATCCTGCATTTTTCTGAGCAAACTGTCTGAGAGGGATAAAGCAGCACTCAGTGTGCTTGTGCCAGGGCTCAAATTCAGCCTGCAAGTTTGAGAGCCCCCTGAATTATTATGAGAATTAATCAGAGGAGGAGTAGGAACATTCAGCCTAAATGTTCATCCTTTGGTGACTTTAAGTTACATCTAGTATCATTATTTTACATCAAGCTGCTGAAAATTATTTAATTTTTTTCTCTGTTTCATGCCAAGGTCTTAATCTTTACTGCACTGGCAGCAAGAACATTTTAAAGAATCATTTCCCGAGACACATTTAATACATTTCCAGTAAATTGTACATAAACCTGTCCAGCTGGCTGGGTCATTTAATCAGCGACACACCCACTGAGTGCAGGATGCCACCTGAGATTTACCTCAATGCTTTCAAAAACAAAACGATGATGGGATAAAGCTTTGCTAATGTGTGAGTGCGATGGGGAATACAATGATAACTGCCCACTAGGGAGTACAAGGATCTTTTTAAGGTTTGTTATGGGAAAGATTACATACCGGATTAGACAAAAGGGTTTTGAAGATCAGCAATGAAATTACACCGGCTTTAGGAAAAGCAGCATTAAAATGCTGGTTGACTATTTAAAACCACTTAAGAAACAGACGGTAAAGTTTATCAAGTGTTTTTGAGCTGTATCCCGCACTGCTTTCAGGGACTGCTAAAACATGCCTGGGAATGCAAACAGAAGTTTTTGCTGGATGGGGGGCCTCAGCAGGATCTGCTGTGTCAGAAGCAAAATACCAACAGCCACTTACAGTCAGCTTTGCTGAAATTGTACCAGTAAAGAATGTCTAAGAAGAGCCTTTTTTAATGGCTTCTCTTACGAACATCTTTGTTGAATGCAAGCCAGGGTAGTGGGGGGGGGGGGGGCACGATCTTTTCATTTTTCACGAGCTATTCCTAATAAAGAGTGCTGAGAAGGCAAAGTGCTGAGGAAAGACAACCTTCAGAAGCCAACCCAGGCAAAGGTGCACCACAGCAGGATGGTTTGCCTCTGAATAAAAAAATATAGAACTGACTTATTTATGGTACAAACAACAGAATTCTCTTCTGCAGGTAATCTTCTACATTAACCAGCAACCTCACCAACAGAGGACTATGGGTGGCCCTGGTGCCTCTCCACATGGAGAGCCCCCACGTCCCATTAGGAAATTAAGGTTTGGAGAGGCACCGGGGTCCTGCTCACAGACCATGGCTGTGTGAAACAATAGCACTTGGTGTCACCGAAGCCCTTAATGAGAAGCTAGGTGACAAGTTACAGCCCAGTCACCTCCCTTTGTCTCTGCAACCACCTACAGCTCCTCCCTCCTCCCCTTGTGCAGTTCTCAGAAGTTGAGACACCCTGGCATCCTTGTCGTCGTTCATCACTGCCCTTTAAGTGAGTTTAATAAAATTATTTTTCTAAACTGTTTTAGATGCCATATCTATAATCCATAAAATTTATTGTACCTTTATGTAGAATTATACTGGAGCTGAATATATAAATCAATTTATAAGGTCTAATGACATACAAACGCTTAAAAACTAAAGGCTATGTAGTAAATTCAAATTACCATTACAAATGTAAGCTTTGTAGTCAGTGTGTGACCCGCTAAGGATTATATTTAACTCCCCTGAGAGTGGTTTATCATAAAACTTTATACTTTTATTACAGTGAATTATTAACTCCTCCATGATGTGAGTCATTCCATGCTCTGACTATAGCTTTTTTAATGACACCATAATAGACATCTTGCTAATAGCAGTAGGATTGCTACCTCTGAGGTTAAAAAAAAGGGAAAAAGAAATTTAAAAAAAAAGAAAAGAAAGAATAAAAGAAGTGAAAAGATAACACAGGACAAATATGTGAAAATGCACTTCCCAACAGAATAAAAAAAATGGGCACCTGTAAGAAGATCCATTCGAAGCCTAGAGCTCATTACAGTCTCCTGAGCACACGGAAAACCTTACTAGCTTATCAGGCTGGTGTCTGAAAATAACCAAAATATTTGACCATTTTAAGACATAAAAGTCTAGACAACTATGATCATAAGGTGGTTTGGTTTTTGGGTTTTTTTAATATGGAGAGTAATATCTTTTGCCTCCTGATGCTACAAATTGACTTTGTCATCTTCATACAAATCACGTGAAAATGTCTCCTCCTTCTGAAGAAGCTACCACAGACTTTTCCCAATCAACACTTGCACTATCCCAGCAGCCTCCAGTTTAATATCCGCATTTCCAGACACTCCTTTGGCTGCTGGGACTGGTTCAAAATCCTGGGAGATTTCTGAGCTTGGTGAAAGGACAATCCCAATGCCATGGCAAATCCAGGGTTGACTTCATTATCAGAAAAACAAAACACAACGAAGGTGATTCTCTTTTTTTCTTTTTTTTTTTCTTTTTTTTTTTTCTGGTGGTTGTTGTTTGTTTGTTTGGGGTTCTTTTTAAGTTTTAAAACAGGTCCACCCAACCCAGAAATGTCACCAGGCTAGATGAATTTCTCTCTCCAAAACCCAAGCTCTGCTCCAATTACTTTTCCAACAAAAAATGACTGTTTTTAAGATAAAGCTAGCCCATTTCTGACCAGATTTCCACATTTTGCAGGCACAAAGGATTTTTCCATATGTTTGAATATGATTTTAAAATGGCATGCACACATTTTTCCAGAAGATAATTCTACCAAAAAAGTGACTAACTACAATCTGAAGCATGCCAAGTCATGTGGCATTACACAAAAAGTGAACCTGTGGGTATTTTTAAATGATCCTCACAAAAAAAAAAAAAAAAAAAAAAAAAGTAGATAATTCCCAGTTCTTGTCTTGTATCTTCTTCAAGATTTTTTTTTAAATACTTGTTATTACTAACAGTCAAGAAAATCAACAAGACAAGCTTCCTGTTTTCTCACAACACTCATCTATCCATTGATAGTACTCATTTGCCAGCTGTGTGACCACAGAGCTACTAAAAAACAGCAGGAAAATTAAAACTGGCAAAGGGGGCCAAGTCTACCTGTATAGTCAAAATCCCCATTACAGAATGGGTTGAAACAATGGTCATGCATTACAAGTTCTCTGGAAATTCAGGACCTGCTCAGCCTTCTCTATATGAGCATCTTCAATTTAATGAGGACCTATCTGTGGCCCTTGCTTTGAAGTAACTGCATTTGCTTCACTTTTGCAATGGTTACCACAGTGGTTACTGGACACGCATTCGTGAAACATTAAAAGGACCTTACACTAGATTTTGCAGCAGTGCAAAACTATATGGGAAGAATAACCTGCAGAAAATCAAGTCCTGTCCAACAGAAGCATGCCTAATTTATCTGGTTTTCCTTCATTCTCAGTCTGCCCATGGCTACAGTGAGGGCTCTTGAGGCAAAGGGCATGTAGCTACAGGCCTTTTTTATACATTTTGGGTTTCACTGTTTTCTGGTTTGGGGTTTTTTTCCAGTAACATAGAGTTGAGGGTGAGAGAGGCAAAGCCGTTTTAGTTGAGGAAATTATCAGTATTCCTAAAACCATAATGTATTATATGAGAGCAAGAGACCTGGCTATTTAAACAACTCCATTCTGATTAATTCACCCTGATCTCTTACTTGCATTTCTTAGGAAAGACTTGATGTTTAGGCATAAGCAAAAGGATTGCATTGCTGCATAAATCTAGAAGAGATTTATCAAAACTCTCTATGCTTTTCAAGAGTAGCTTTGTGCTTAGCAATTACTGCTCAGCCCCAGTTTTACTCTAGCAGGGACAGGCTGCACCCATTGCAACTGTGGCACGTGTCCATCCTACTGCATGGATTTTCCCACCCCAAAAGAGAAGTTTGCCTAAGCCTGGTGATAATTAAAAAACAAAAAAGAAAACCAACAATTTGACCCTTTCCTCAGTACCACTTCACTAGGAGTTTCTGGGCCAGAACTGAAATAAAGGAAAGTAATTACACATACAAGCTCAGCCTGCGGAAGAGCAAAAAGTCTGCTAGTCTGCTGTTGCAACACTGGAAAACACTCTCTCTTTACACAGGTTTTATGGGTCAGTTTAGTGCTGTGCTTGGGTTTTTTGCTTCTCCAGTCTTTCTTTGTCAGTGTTTATTTATTTAACTATAGAGATTCCATTGAGGCTAAGGTTTGTTTACAAGTGGTTCCCAGCCCAAAGAACAATTGAACATTAGATTTAGTAAAGCTGCATAAAATTGCAAGGGTCAGTCACAGTGACACCAGAGCAAACCAGCATGGCCACTGTGGATGTCACCAGTGTTGTGGCACCTAAACCTGCACTGCTTCCTGGAGACGGTCCTGCTGAAGGCAGGTTCTGTTTGTTTATCATAAAACCTGGTCATTAACCCAGTTCATTCTCTGTATATATATTCCTTCATGGTATCTGCCCGAGTCTACTCAAGGGGATGTTAGGTCTCCTCTTCCATCTACACAAGATCTACTTTGAGCTGTTAACTCATTAAGCTATCAGCATTCCTACTAATTTCACAGGTGATTAAAAGAAGAACGGGAACAAACCTGTGCCCTGAAGGAAGGTACAGACCACTGTCTTGTTCTACCTCATTGGTGAGGCAGAGGCTGGTTTGCAGCAGGGTTTAGCAGGGTAACCTGGGGCAACTTGCCACTCCATGTAGATACCAACATTACATGCTTAATGTTAGCTAAGTCCCTGAATGGTATTTCATTATCCTCCATTGCAAAAGGTCTAGTTCAGGGGCAACGTCTATAAAGTTTATGGTGGAAAATGAAAGAAGTCAAAGCAAAGAGTTCCCTTGCCACAGATAGGTAGGTGGCCCAAGCAAGGGACAGCTGCCTTTTGAGAAGCCTTAGGGAAAAATGCAATTTCTTCCAAGAAACCACGGAAAATGGCTGGGCAGGCCAGAACCCCTGCAAGATGCTAAGAATGCTCCCACAAAAGCCCAAGGCTCAGGTTTGATTCCCTCTCCTTCACCCTGTACAGCACTCACGCTCTTCTGGCATCCCCTATGTGTAAGACTGAAAAGAAACTCCATAAGTCCCTGCTCTGTCATACAGGTTGTGCCAATATATAGAGTCAATCAAGACCATGAGAATTTGGAAGTTCAGCGATAAAGCTCCTTCTGACAACCACATCTTGCCAACACACGCCTCTGTCAAAGCAGTGGCACTGCACATTACTGAACAAATTGCCAGCTTCATGCTTTAGCAGACATGGGTACAGCAACTTGATCAGGGTCCAGTGTTTCATAAGCTCTGTAACTCTGAACTCTTACTTTGGTGCATTTTAATGCTCAGCTGTCAGGCTGCTCCTCAGTAACTACTGGTTTTCTTTTTCTATTTCTTAACATCTAAACGTCCTTGTTTCTGAAAAGGAGATGGAGATGAAAGAAAAAAAATATTAAGCACAGTGATTTCACATTTAAAGTAGAAGAGGTGCTATACTGCAGGAAGTTATAAGCAACTGCAAACAGGAGTTTATAATGAAAATGCCTTTTCAACCATAACTATAGCGTGCAGTAGTAACACTATAATACAATAAACTATCCTATTAAATCTAGAGAGTCAGATTTAATAAGGCAGTGGTTGTATATTAAATAAATGTAAAGTGATTATTTAAAAAAATCTTTTTACTGAGGTTTAACAACTGTCTTATACTTGCTGCCTTATTACACCCAAATAAAACGCATGTATGAGAACACATATTTAAAATATTGCATAAAGCACAGCAAAAAAGAGTTACAGATAGATTATTAAAATCTGGGAGGAACCCAACCTTTGAAAAGTGCAGTTCACACCTTTGGGTTAATGAGAGCAAAGTCAGCAGAGTTGCTTACCTGATCCAGAATTGTCTCATGCACCCACCAATGATGGCCGCATAGCAGCCCCACTTTGCTGAGCAGCACTCAGCGTCCCCAGTTCACAGTGAGGGCCTAGCTTGTGTGAGCCTGTGTGAGCACAGCTTTCTACTTAGTGGGTCTCTTGAGGAACATGCCATTTTCATGGCTTAAAATCATATCATTTGGGGCTGTGGTAGAAAGAAAGGTCAATTTGCTTACAATAGACATTTGAAAGGTAGGGGGTCTCAAGAAGGGAAGGAAGGGGACAAAAAAAAAAATGTAGAGGCATGCAGAAATTTTAGCAGCTTACCTAATGCCATTAGGAAGTAAATACCTTAAGTGACAGAAATGATATGCTGCTACTGTACCAAAATCCTTGACATAGTTTGAGGCTGTTTTATTTGTGTGTTTATTTATTTGGTTCTAAGTTTGTAAATTCAAGTTTAATCAAGGTGGCCGAGAAAAGAGATTAAGCTTAAACTCTGTTTCTGGCCAATAAGAGATGGAGGAAATGTTGCAGCAGGCAAGCAAAAATGCATTGTTGACAAATGACTCCATTTATAGTCCAGATTTCGGACACCTTGTCCTTAGTCACCAGTGACATCTAATTTGTCCCTAAAAAAAACTAGCCCTTACATCTTTGTTACTTTAGGCTTTAGGTTAAGGCGTGTGGATGTCCCTCATAAATCTGGTCTCCTATAGGGCCTGTCTCTTTCCAGTAGCTTCCCAGTTGAGGGGAAAAATACAATGACAAAGCCCAAAACCCACCACTACCCTTTCTTTCCCTTCCTGTTCCAAAGACCTCATCAGGAATAAAGAAATTGTCCTAAATTTAGACATGTTAATCCCCCGGCATTTGTGTGAAATAGGTTAGCCAGGCTGAGAACAAAAAGGGGGAGCAGAAAGCTATAAAAAGCAAATGAAGGAGAGAAAAAAATATATCTACTGTACTTCCCTGGCCAGACTCACTGTGGGTATATACCATACAGGGACATCCGTCAGCACTAATCAATACATGTGGTGTTAGTCATGGATGATAAATTTGAAAGGGATTATAACTGTAAACAGTGATCAATAGAGACTTGCTGGAGGAGACAGAGAGGAAAAAACAACCTTAAAATGTTACACGGTTAA
This sequence comes from Megaceryle maxima, assembly GCA_024605025.1. Taxonomy (NCBI): domain Eukaryota; kingdom Metazoa; phylum Chordata; class Aves; order Coraciiformes; family Cerylidae; genus Megaceryle; species Megaceryle maxima. Next base: position 50,257 of record JANHGN010016578.1, read on the forward strand.
TAAAGTAAGGGGTCAGCCTTAAACAAAACTCCAGAGAGACCCCCTTATTTCAGAGGTATTTCTACAAGGAGGGGAAAGAAGGGGAGAAAAAAGCCCTACTGATTTTCATAAACAATTGCTGCTAAAAGGGCACATTATTAATTTACGGTGTATTTGCTGATCCCTCAGCTTTGAAGTCACATCCTCCATTAATGTTTGGTTGGAGATGTTTTGCTGGATATAAGCCGGCATCCCTGAGACCCCTGGACAGAAGCTTGCTTTCCTCCTCACTCTGCCCCCCTCCTTCTCCTCCCCTTCCCAACCACTGACTTCACTATGGGCACATGAGTGATCAGAGCATTCACAACGGTGACATTCCCCTCCACAAACAAATTCATCCAGGGCTTCAAGTAAAAAATGCAGAGAGCCTCTGCTGTTCACCCACAGATGAATGGAACTATCCGTCTTGTCACCAGGGGTCGTAGCAAGAGGTTACTGCGAGTATATACCTTGGCTTCTGTGCTGACGTTTGCAAGCAGCTCCCTTGCAAAAAATAAAATAAAAATAAAATAAAAAATCCTGCCATATCAAGCACTTATCCAGTCCCTCTAGAACCCTCCCCAGATCATGTCTTTCCACACCTTTGGAGTCACAGCTCCAGGCTTGACATACATATTTTTTTTCTGCTGACCTTTTAGCGTCCTTTCTGCCACAGTGTGTAAACCATAAGCTGATATATGAAGGCAATTTTTAGTGGTGCCACTTGTATCTGAGTGATTGCACACGCTTTACGTTTCTGGCCTGCCACCCTTCCACCTTTTGAAGATCTCTCTATTTCTTTTAAAGGAACTGCAACAGAGGTGAAAGGAAGTTTAACTGCTTCAAGACTTTGATGGCCCAAGAGCACCTGTTTTGAGTTTTCAAGAAGACACGCTGCAGATTGGCTGACCAGTGCTTATGCTCAAACACTAAATCTTTCTTCTCTTGTATATAGACTTTCAGGGGTTGAAGGAGGGGAGGGGAAAGGCTGTGTAAAGCATTTCCCAAAATTTAAGGGGGCAGAGACCAGTGATCACAGCAGGGCAGCTCTGCAAACGTGTTACCAATAAGTTCCAAAGATTGGGAGGTGCAGGGACTGTGGCTTATAGGGCATGGGCCTCTGAAGATTTCCAGCGCCAGAGCAGGGGGATATTCTCTGTGAAGATTTGCAGCAGGTGGCTTCACAGTGTGACTTTTTGTTGCCTCTCTGCCACTCCCTATCCTGGCACCAGCACTGGTGCTGAATCACTCAGAAGAACATGAACAACAAGATGGCATCAACCACTCCTGACATATTTACAGCATACCAAGATGCTGCAGAGGGGACACACACGTATCAGCATTATAATGTTGCAACAGTCTCTTCCTAATTTACTCTCTAAATATAAAAGAATTTGCAATAGAATAAATAGCAAGCCAAGGAGGATCACCTTGAGGTCAAGAAGACTCCCCTCAGAACCATAGCTACTTCTTCCAAGGCAGCAGATGCACCATTTTGCACATGTGAAAACTCAAACTGACACAGCATCCTAGAACAGGGTCATAATCTCAAGCAAAGGGGATAGATGCACTTCAGAGGCCACAGAGTCCTTGTCACCAGCTACAGCTGTATGAATGGAGGAGTTACCTGCAGCTAATAAACACAGAAGATGCCAAATCAACAGCAAACCTAGGAAGAGTCCATTTTTATCCTCAGATGCCCATTCAAGAACCAGTTACCTGGTGGGAGATGGAACAGGGAGATGATCTGCCAATGAATATGATTGTAGAGAAAGTATTTGGGAAGTCTAAGGAAAAGCGTAACTCGGGAGAGATGAGGGAGATTTGGAGAAGGGAAGATGGCAATGGTGCCACCAAAGGGATGTTGAGAGTTTGAGAGTGGAATACAAAGGAAGCGCAGTAAAGAAGTGGGAAGAACAACTTAAGAGATGGAGGACAGTCCACAGGGAAAACAGTTTAAAATTGTCACAAGGGAGCACTACCAGAGCAAACCCAGAACCTTGCCTGAATCACCTGGACACAGCACCTATAAGGCAGGAAGCACATGGTGCAGAATAAAGCTACAGAGTCGATGCCAAAAATCTATTACTTTTTAGCAGCAGAAGCAGAGGACCACATGTCTGCCTTCAAGTTGGGGATGTGAGGTTTCCAACCAAGTCATTACAATTGGCACTGTTGCCAGTTTGTGCTCAAGCTGTGCGCAGAGGCCAGGATTTGGCTTGGAGCCCCTGGGTTAAGCATTACCTTTACAACACACAGCATGGGTGCCTTTCCTGAGCAGGAGGTGACGGGACAAAATTCTGAGAAGCTGCCTGGTGGTTCACCAGGAGACGTCCCCTTGGGTATCTGTGTGGCATGTCATGTACATTACACATATTGTAGTAAGGAAGGGAACCAACACAAAGCTTTGCCTCTGTCCTCTTTGGGTCAGATCCAAAGTATGCTTTCATCACACAGTCATTGATTTAAGAGTCGGACTGAGCCCTTTCTACCAATGGGAGCTGTATTCCCAGCTTCCCCTTTTTCAAGTCCTGGCCTTGGCATAAAGGCAGTATAAATAATTTTCATTTCAAAGAGTGCTGCAATTATCCTGTATTTTAATGCCAGGACACTAAAAGTAGCCTCTCTTGTGTGACTCTGGGAAATACCAACTATCTCACCTCCAAGGGCCCACTCTCCCCCTCCGAGGCATCCTCTAGTACAGACTGGGTTAGCAAACAGGCAAAGCCCCGGGGGCCAGGCAGGCATAAAGCCACGGTTTCTGTGCAAGGTTGTAGACTCGCACTAGTGGTCTAGTGACCCTGATGATATTGATGACAATTAGTAGACAGAGATTAAAATGGAAATGAGGGAAGGACTCGTCTGTCACTTTATCCATCAGCTGTAGCTTGCCCCAGGCAATAGACACACACTGGGCTTTTTGTTTTGTTGTTATTCCCTTGTTCAGCTCAGTTGGCTTCAGCAGTTCACTTAGTTATTACTAATTTTTTCTTAAAACTGCTCTAAAAAGGATTTTTTGTCAAATATCCACCACTGACAACTCCCAGCACTGAGTGTGCAAACCATCCATGGATGTGTCTGCTCTTGCTGCGTCCCTGATATTAGGGGTGTTGAAGGGCTCTGCTTTCTTCTTCCCATTTCAGTAGCTTCTGTTTCTTTTGTTATTTTAATACTTAGGAAAGCAATTGTATTCCTAGGGCTAGAGCCTTAAGGTCTCCATTTAACTGTGGACCCACTAGCAGCAAAGGCAATGGCAGTACTGTTATTATTATATAGCCATGCAGTTCAGGATGGAGATGAGGAGGAGGAGATGAGGTGGCCTGTCCCCTCACTAAAACCTGTCCCACCTTTCTTCTCACAAGATTGTAAATTTCCTGCAATTAGATCACACATTCCCTGAATTTTTCCTGAAATAAATTTCTATATCTGTTGACAACTTATATGTTTGTCTTGTGGGACACAAGGAGGTTTGGTTTAATCCTAAAATGTCATAAATCTGGGGAGAGTGAATTCTTGCGCAGCTATTATAGAAGTCTGATTCACAACCACTAAACTGCCTTGATTCAGTAATCCACCCAAAAGGCTACAAAAATAAATCCCGTTTTGGAGTGGCATTAAAACATGCTCCTGAAGCTCTTACATGGTCTGTAACATGGAGCTGTCTTCTGGCACCAACAATTCCATCCTGAGTTCTTGTCCTCTCTTATTGTAACTCCCTGTCCAGATTATAACTCCCAGGACGCACCTTTGCTACTTTTATGAACAACACCCCACTCGAATGTTGTGTATAGCCCCCATGCAATAAATAATGAGCAGCCACACAGCCAGCCAGCCATACGCCCCCTGGGAAAAAAAAAAAAAAAAAAAAGCAGATTCACTATTCATAAAGTATTAGGAAACAGGCTCACATCTGCCACAGTCTTTTCATGGCTTCTGTTGTCACCAGTTCTGCTGATTTGCTCCTGGGAAAAGCCTGGGCACAGGCATGGCAGGAATTGGGAAGGAGAGCTCGCGTCCTGTCCCTCCCATCACCACCACCGCCAGTGCAGCCCACACTCCAAGTCCCCAAGGGATGGAGGCAAATAAATAAAAAAGATGCCTCTGCTGCCGTTGGGGCACTGGCACGGAGAGAGGTCCTTCCACTTAACGCAGTCAGCAGTGATTAAGGGCTCCCTCTTTAAGCTTACAAAGACCAAGCTTTGGCCTCTATCCTGCAATGGGATGGAAGAATTCACACAATTTCACCGTGCATTTGGAAAATACAAAACAAAACAAAAAACATGTTGGAATTTGCAATTTCCCAGTGGGAATGTAATCAATGTTACAAGCTAAAAACTTGCTGGAAAGTGGGACTGGTCTGGGGTAACACACTCTGCAGCAGTTGTTCTGATAAAACAAGAAAGAAGTAGGAATGATTTCTACCTCCATCCCCACATTTCCCAGTTGGGACTAAACCTGAACAACCTGATTTATTACACCTGCTTTTCACGTGGTTAGCTGCAAATGTTTCTCAGGTTTCTACTGCTGTTGATGGACTACTGACTAATCAAAAAGTCAGGAGTGCAAATTTGCAGTACTGGCTGCTAGCCAGTTTGTCCATAAAAGGTTTCCAAATGGTCACCGAGCCCTTAACCCTGATGAAAACAGCAACAAAGACACTGCCCCAAGCTCCTGCTCCTGCCGTGGTCTCCCTCTCACTTTTTCAAATGCAAATATCATTGGTTTGGTTTTGTTTGTGGGGTTTTGGTGGGGTTTTTTTTGTTTGCTTGCTTCTGTTTTTGATTGAGCACAATTCCAGAACACGCAGTGGAAAGGCCATTCTACTTATGAAAAGCTACGTGTGGGTGTGAATTACTTTATATCCTCCTCAGAAATTATCCAACCACCTCAGAAAATGATTAGTTTTCACATAAGGTGCCAGATCCTCTGGTCCATTTAGACTGCTTTATGCCACTTTGATGGCTCAGCTCAGCCCTAAATAAAACAGGCTTAATTATCCTTAGGATTTCTCCTGCCTTGGGAAATCTCCAGGTAATGTGGAAATGCCACAGGGACTCCTACACCACCAGAGCTACTAGCAGCAGAGCGCAGTGGCAGGGATATCCCCACGCCCCATTGATTTTCTGCTGCTGTGGCTGTGGGCACCTGGCACAGATGAGGGCCACCCTTGGGCTAATGATATTTATGACAAGGCAAGGCCTGGGTGTGGGATGGCCCCAGTAATACAGCTTGAAAATAATCTGCAACTCTAAGTCTAAATCAAATATGAAATACATATGGTTTGATTGGAATGCCCGACTCTGAAAACCCTGAGCTAATGGGAGGGAAGGGGCCCATTGGTTTGGAAAACTTCTTTGCCTCTAGTTTTCCAAAGCCCTTGCAGAAATACAAGAGACATGGAGATATACACAGTCTCTGAACACACATCTTTTCCCAGAAAAAGAGCCATTGCCACTCTGTAGTCAGCACATCGAGCCCAGAGTGCTGCTCTTCCACAGAGGTGACACAGGAAGACTGCCATGGCCTGATGAGCTGGTCAGAAGGGAGTCCCCTGCAGACACAGCAAAGAGAAATAGGGTCTTTCACGGCAAATTTCAGCTCATCCTAAAGAAGGCGCCTCGAGGTGGCCAGGGGAAACACCATCACACAGAGAAACGAGTGACCAGCTCACAAGTTTATATTGTAGTCATTGATGTCTCCTCATATGCTACCTCGTGGGTATTTGGAGCAGGAGGGGTGAATTTGCAGATTTGTCACCTGCATACGTAGCAAAGACATGGAAGGAGAGAGGATAGATTTACACAGCGTCACTGAGCACAGCACACAGGATGAGACAGATCTCCTCAGCAGAAATCCACAGCCTCTTCCCAGCACATACTCCTGGTAGTTCACTACCATCACAAAGCCAAGACAGGGTTATTTGGGAGCTCACATTTCAGTTGCCTTTGTCTGCCTGCCTGAATCTGCAAACACCACTGATGAAGAGCAGATCTGTGCAACACTCAGAAAGCCAGAATTTCTGCATCCTGCTTAAAGGAAAGATGAGATTTTGACAAAACTGATGGGCAAGCTCCACTCTCACTAGAGAAAGTTTCTTATGCACCATGGGCGAGTGGGCGAGGGAATTTGTTGAGACCTGTCGTAGCACCAACAAGAGCTAAAAAATCTTGCAGCAGCTACTGCCATCTGAGCCTGTCAAATTCCACTGCAAACAATATGTCACTCTGCTGGGGAGGCGGCGAACAATCTGAGGGTGAGAAAAAGGGACGTCTGAAGTATCCAAAAAACTCACTCCGAAGGATTTAAAAAGAAGAGAGCCCATCCCTGCGCACGCACACACATGCAAGCGGTGCTGCTGGCCAACGGGTGTTCACTTGAAAACCAGAGCTTCCAGATTTTCATCAGTTAGTTCTTAAAGTATTACCAGGCCCCCTTGGTTCAAGTAGAGTAGGATCACGTCAATTTTGGCTCACTTGTCTTAAATTCGTAGCCAGAGAGCACAAATGCCAACAGAGTGGGCAGGCTGAAAAGCTTCCTGCCTTTCTGCCAGTGTTCAAGATAGCAGGCTTTAAAAGCACCAAACCTTTATCAGACTAAATATTGGTTTAACTGGGCTCTGAATTGCACACCAGAAAAGGTAATGTCATTTGTTTTTCACTCTCCAGAGGATCTGGAGAGCCTCAAAGCAGCTGAGAAGAACAGGGAGGAATGGGAACCTCAGCTGATGGACCAAGGGCCCCATGTTCAGGGGAATTTTCCTCTTCTTTCAAGCTCTCTCTCCCATGTAGTATTCCACACTTTGCTGTCCCACCACTTGCTATGTTCCCAACAAGCTAAGGCTCACAAGCATCAAACCTCCTCCTGTGGAGGTGCCCAGCAGGGAATCCCCCTTGCACTGGCTTTTCCTCAAGGGATTATTATCTAGCATGATTCTAAAGGGTTTTCCACTCTTTCCAGGCTGAGTGTTAATGGTTTTCCATTAACTGGGGTTTAATATCCCAGTGCTTTTCACTACAGCATAGCCTTGCAAAAAGCTACCATGGTAAAGGATATATTTTGGAACATATTCCCAAGAAACAAATCTGACAGTTCCCATCTGCATTACGATTTGGTCCTTCCAGCAAAGGAAAATCCAAATGCAAGGGAATATGACTTTTTACTTGAGTGCAGTGCTCTACATAAAATTTAGGGGGAGCGTGGCAATATCCCTCCCACACTATCCATTAATATTGTCTCTAGGAAGGAAGAGGCAAGTAACACAATCATATACAACAGCAGTGCCAAAGTGAGCTAGAAATATCCTGGAAAACACACATTGAATTAAAACCTGAAAGTCTAAGAAGAAAACAGAAAAATCAGAAACCTGTGGCCATTGAAAAACAGAACCGAAACAAAACAGATCAACAACTCACAGAGCAAAACAGCATACAAATTTGAACAATCAATAAGAATAACAAGAAAACCAAAGCTATGGATCAAAACTTGAAGCACACTTACTAAGTCTACAATAACCACATTTCTCTCTGAAATGCAAGGCCGAAGCTGCTTCTTAAGGGCATATCATTGATGCTAATTACCTGCATGGGTTTGGAGAGCAAAATCAGAACCATAGGTTCTTTTAAGGGAGATGAATAATGGAAAAAGACATTTTTTTACTTTTGGTGTGTTAAAGCAAGGACTCTCCTCCCACCCCCAGCAATTGTTTCATAGCTCCAAATAAGAGTCAAAACACTTCCCCACTCCTCAGCAAAATAACTGAGTTGCAGTACTGATTTCTCAGAATAAATACATTTTAAAATTATACATTTGAAAATTACAAGAAACCTTCTTAAAACATCCAGCTCATGAAACCAAACCTTTTGCTATGAAAACCGTGTGTCTGACCAGACCAGGTCTTCTTAACCCATAACAAGATTCCCATTTTCTCAGACAAGTGCAAAACCTTCCACTGTGTAGCCTATTTTAGTGGCAGGAGTGCCTCTCCTCCCCTGTCAGGTACCATCTCACAGCCCCGTGGAGTCTTGTTAACTTTCTACCTTTTGTGCTTCTTGCTGTTCAAAGATTTCTAAAACTGCACACAAGAAAAGAATTGAAGGGAAACTTGTCAAGACCGATCGGTCTGAAGTTGGACCTATCAACTGTGATTTGCTTTTGGAACAAACACAAGCAATAGCCTCTTGCCCCTTTTCTCTGACTGTTAGCAAAGAAAGGGGAATCTCTGAAAACGATCTAAAACCCGTTTCCCAAGCATCAGTTAGCCCAAGAACAACTACATTGAACCTTCAATTTAATACTCCTAAAATTACTATATTTTTCCTTGTTTCATATAAATTCGATTTGTTCAGATATATCTCAGGTTTTCACAAGCTGATTTAGGTGTGATTTAAAAGAAATACAACCCTCTGCCAGTTCAAATGGATGGACTTTTTTTTTTTTTTAACTGAAGCACATTCACCGAAGCACAGGTACAATCGCAGTCATCACTTCGAAAGAGAATGCAATGTGTATGCAAGAGGAGGAGAGCTGCGTACCTGGCTTTGCAGTGTCTGTGAGCAGCACCCCGAGAAGAAAACCGTGAAGGGCCCCTGGGTCTTCCTCGCCAGCGGTGCGCACACCCCACGCTGCAGCAGGAACTCCCTGAGCAAAGGCATTTTTGGCCACCCCTCTTAACTGCTTACCCAACCCTGGAGGCTTTGCCTGCACCCATCGCTGATGCAAAGATGAAACAATATATAAGTAGGGGCGCACAAAAGAGAAAAATAAAAAAAGTGAATACACACACCTGGAGACTGTCGCCATGTCTCAGAAGGCCAGTGGGTGCCCCTGCCATCCAGCTGAAGGTCAGCAATTTTCACTGCCAAGTGCCTCCTGGAAAGGAAGGCAATACAGAGAGGAATCCTATTAAGTGAATAGTATGAAGCCAAGCAGGTAATTGTCTTTTTCCTGTTTTTAACATGTCCTTCCTATGATGCCGGCATTTAAAGGAGCCCATGCACCACCACGCCTGTATTTAAAGCCCCAACTCTGCATCTGCTATGCGTCTGTCAGATAATCAGCGTAAAAAGCAACTCAAAAACAGGTGAGGAGAAAACCTCCCTAAGCTTATCCGACCTGCACCATTTCACAGTTCACAACAAGCCCAGTGAAAAGGCCGGAGCTTAGCGTTACAAAGATGCATGCTCGAGGTCATCGTTGAGGGCTGCTACACTGCTTCAACAGGGTCCGGTTTGACTGGTGGTACCCACACAACCAAACACTTAACGGAGAGTTAGCTTTTTAACAAGCACATTAAACAGAGCACCGTTAGAGTTAACTTGGCCCTTTGTAATGTGTTTGTCACCGGGCTCACCCCTCTATAGGCTGCTGGTAGCTGGCGACAGCTCTGTTTACCACTTGAAGAGAGCTCTTGGGAACTCATCTCGTCGGGCTAATGGTGGGAGAATGGTATTTCAAAGGGACAGATACAAAATCACTTTTTTCCTCAGCATTCATCCAGTGAATAACTTGGTAAGGGCCACTTCAGTTTGACATTGCAAGCTCCACGCCTCCTCCTGCCTCAGGAGCTGCAAAAAGGGGTGTTTCAGAGGATACAGCGCAGGCTCCAGCACTTCTAGGTTCAAGATCTTCTTGAGGCATATGCCTGATCAAGCTGATTATTTTGTCTCTGGTTTTGGGACCTTTAGACATGCCAGGTAAAAAAAGCCTATTTATTGGTTTCTCATTTGAGGGGCTCCTGTCTCAAATCTTTTCAATCAGTCAGACTCGATTTACCTGTTGCTGTGGGGGGCAAGCTGGCACTAAACAACTCCCCATAATCTATCCACCTATTGCCAGGCTTACTCTGGAGCAGGCAAAGAAACAGCAGAGTCATTTCAGAGCAAGTTTGAAGACGGCATCTGAGAAATTTCCATTTTCAGAGAACACCGAGGCAGTGCTGGCTGGCAGCACGAGTGTGGCACCGAGCTGCAGCGGATGGGATCTATCTTCCAGTCTTCTGAAAATATTGCTTAAAAACAATGTGCAACTGGTAATGAAGCTAAAAGAAACAAAACTGTGGCTTGGAAATGTAATCATAGATGGAATGAAGAACAAAGTATAGCAGTTTTGAACAACCTTCCTTAGGAGGCATAGCTGCTCCCTGCAGGAAAGAATGAAAATGGTCACATAGGGACTAGACAAGGCAGAAAATTGGGGAAATACTGAGCTGCTGATTTAGAAAGTTTATATGCAGGACAAAGAGACGACTGTAAGCACAGACAGAGAGTGCATCCCTGTCAAGGAAGTTTTAGAAACTACCTCTGCAAAGGTAGTCAGTCAAATTCAGTAGGAGCAAGTGTATATATATAATCTTGTAAGGCTCCTCCTGTCCTATGAACAGAACTTGTCAGAAACTGCTGCATATGTAATCACTTCCCAGGTAAATTATGCGAGGGTTTTGGTTGCAGTTCAAAATCATGTTGTTGGGAACAAAAGTACAAAAGGATGACATTATTTCATTGCTTATATTCTTCTGATAGAAGTTGGATAACAGAGGAATTAGAATTGCTGATTTATAAGCATAAATTTGACTTGGTTGATATTATTGGGAAAACTCACATAATCAGAACATAAAAATGAATCATTAGAACCCAAATCTCAAGTGGAAAAAAAAAAAAAAAGAAAGGGCATGGTATGCTCTCTCAAAATCTCCTGACCTATGCAAGTGTGAAAATCAGAGGTAAAAGGTTTTGACTGCCAGTGGATCTATGTTCTTACCAATAAACTAGAAGGTGGTGAGCTATTTGGTGCCTGCTGCAGATCACCAAAACAGCATAAAAACCAGGATGACCAGCTTCTTTAAAGACTTATCATGTGTTGGTAAAAAAAGCTATGTTAACATATGGGATTTCAATCTGAATGACATATGCTGGTGTTCTCAGGCTACCAGTGCTAAAAAGTCCTCAGAATTGAAAAAATTACAGGCAGCCAATTTCCTAACTCAGCCCAGCTTGGGGTAGGCTGCCTAATGACAGATACAGAGGAACTGGTCCCAGATGTAAAAATGCATGTTACTCGAATGCCAGTGATCATGACTCTATCATATTTGTCAACGTATAGAATTGAGTCCAAAGTAATTTGTGTGTTTAGAGGGGGATTCTGGTATGTACATTCACAAATGTAACTGCTGATGAAAAAAAATTCATTTTCACAATGCTGAAATAATTATGAGCAATATCAGCTACAGAGGAACCTTTTCATGGTAATCAGAAAAGTCTTAAGAATACATTCCTAGATTTCAAAGGCCACAATTCCATAACCAAGAAAGAAACTGGCAGTATTTAAAAATTCCTTTCAGTGTAAAAGTAGACATAGAACGAAAACACATTTATTTCAACACAAAGAACTAATGATATAAAGGAAAACTGATAATAACAATTATAAACCAAAAGCTAATAACTGTAGAAAACTGACAAAGGGAGACAGAAAGAGAAAAAAGAGAAATCAATGAGGAAAGGATATCTGGGACTTTTGAAAGCATATTGAGAACAAAAATGTCGTCGGTTAACTAAAGGAAAATAGTAAAAATGTAACAATAATGAGGAAAACATATAAGAATTCAATGAATACCTGTCTTCCATATTTGGGAAATAGACTTTATATGCGTATTGTCTAAAAATAATGAATCACACTCAATCTCACTAATGAGTCAAAGGAGTTTAAAACAGCACTGAAGGAAGAGAAATATTTTGAAGTAAGTCAGTAGCAAAATATGCATCAAGAGTTTTCAAAGAACAGTCGTGGAAGTTCTCCACCCTGTGGGGACTTGATGGGTCGTACTCCAGAGGACCAAAGCAAAGTAACATTTCTCCCAAACTTCAAACCAGCGGATGGGGACTGTCAGGTCTGCTCTTGGGTAAGGTAATGGGACAGTTAATCCAAGAATTATGTATTACAGTACAAAAGGAGCAAATGCAAATAGCTTCCAGAAGTGTGGGATTACAGGAAATAGATTCCATTTAGTTTGGTTTTGTTTTTTAACTGAGATCACAGATCAGGTTGATAAGGGTGATAATGCTGGTATGCTGCACTTAGATATTTGTAAGGCACATTGGTTTGACTTGGTAGGTAGAACGAGACAAACTAAATAAGGCACAACTTAAAATGGATTAAAACCAGCACTTTAAGTTTTAAAACATAACTGTGAATAAGTCTGAAAATTGAGCAGGAATAGTTTTAACTGGGCCAGCAGCACCACTCCTTAGTCTCATGTTATTTAACATTTTAAATCAATGATTGGAAAAAAAACCCCAAACACCAACAACAAAACAAAACAATAAAATCATTATTAATAAAGTCTGCAGGTGACAGAGAGGCTGCAGGAGAATGAGATCAAAGGGCACACAAAGCACTCTGAATCATTTAGGCAATCTATAAACCAAACAATATGCACCTTGACAAGAGAATGTTGGCCCACCAGGAACAAAGAGTGCCAACCACACAGTAAAACCACCACCCCTACCCTGAGCCATGCCAAAAAGATGGGTATTATCAGCTGATTATAACATCTCCCTGCAGCCTGGTAGCCACAGAGCCTAGGATAAAGAGAACTTTCAAGGAAGAGTAGAGAGGTTGTCCTGCGTATGCCTTTGGCAAAGGTACAGCTGCTACAGGAATACACAGACAGTCCTTGAGGCAAAAGTTCAAGTGGAAATTGGTTAATTGTAAAGGATTCCCAGAGGAACAAGAATGGTAAAAGCACTAGAAAACATGCTTTATCACTAACTATTCACAGACCTCCATCCCTACAGCTTATCAAAGAAAAGATGATGTGAAGGAGGGTTTGGATCACAGTTTATGGTGACACAGGTCCCAAAAAATAAACACAATGGGACACTTCCCTCTGGGAGACAAAGGTGTCAGAAGACCCAACACTGGAAGCTGAAGCCAGAGAAAGTGCAATTTACGTAGCACGTTCATTTATCACTGAAACTATTTACCAAAGATATTGTGGTGCATTTTGCTGCTCAAAATCTGCAATCAGTTTGCATTTCTAAAAGATACAAAGTACTTGAAATGGGATAAACACACTCAAGACTTCTGACATGTGTCTATCTCTTTCTGCAGTCAATGATTCATACCTCATAACTTTTTTTCTGGAGCCTTCCCCACGTTTCACACACAATATTTGGCAGAATATTTAGCTCCTCCCTTTCTATTTTACTTACCACCACCTTCTCACCTAAAAGCTGCAAAACATATTTATTTGTTTGCTGCCATGTAGATGACCATTTATTTCACATGCCTGCAGCACTAATTTTCAGAGACAGATTTCACTTATTTCTTCAGAATAAATGGTGAGAAATGGCTGATTTGCTACATCACAACATTTTAGGAGGTGAAGATGACGGAAAAAAAAAAGACAAACACCAGCTGTCTGGAAAGTTAGGATATAAATCTAGTCTTCTAATTATTAAGGGGTGTGTTTAAACACAAGGGGAGGAGATACCACAGTGCCTAAATTTAAGCACATGTACATATATTAGCAAGACTGGGGATTACAGAACTGGGAGGACTTTTACCATTCAATTACAATAAGTCAATTTCCCAATTCAATTATTTTTTTTTTCCAAAACCCAGCTTACTATTTTGCATACATGTAATGAAACAGCCTTTTGCAGCTATCATCTGGAAAATGGAACATAATCCATTTTCCCCTTTTCCCCACGTTGCGTTGATATTTTGTGCCAGACTCAAACTGACAGAATTTGTCAGCTACCAACTGGAGATGCTACCAGATTCCAAATCAGGCATTACGTGGGCCAACCAGCGGTCTGAAATCAACTGTAAACAGCCCCTAAGTGAGAAGCCAATATGGTAATTTTGGGAAATTATTTAATATATTGGCTTCCGGTAACAAGTCAGACCCCAGGCAAGGAAACACACTTATCAGGAATTCAGCATGACACCGAAATTGGGATGGTCAAGAGCAGTTTCCTCTCTGGGGAAGGAAAACCAGCAGTGCAGAAGTGTCACTTCAAGCTTGAATAAGTTTCTACCAGCAGAACTTGTCAGGACACTGTCAGGCGGGAGCTGACAGCCATAAATCAGTATACCTCCAAACGAACCGGCAAGTACACCATCTTTATAGGGAGAGGGTCTCCCAGCGACAACAGCCATCTAATGCTCCCTTACCCTAATAACTGCATAATGAAAATAAATCTGAGCAAGTACTTGGGAATGCCCTTTCCTCTCACGTTGTTACACTGAGTTGGAGTAATGCCAGAGTGGGGTGGTTTTTTTGTGGTGGTTGTTCTAAAAAGGTTTTGCTCTGCAACCAATTTTGTTTTGTTAAAACAAACAGAGAGGCACTTGCTATTGATCTCCCTATTAAATAGTCCTAGCAAACATTTTGACTAGCTCTGCAAACTTAATACAGATGTTCGTTCTGCACAGATCACTACCGACAGCTGATAGAGGGACTTAATGTGTGTCCATGGTGGGGGAAGACAGCAGTACAGACAGAGCTTGAAAGAGAGGGAGCTGCAAAAATAAACAGCTTTCTGGCAGGTAAGTGTTGGCCTGTGCAAATACAATACCGATGCTCTCAGACGTGTGTGTGTGTGTCTTCATACCATGTGTGTGAGGGAAGGGGGGAGATTTCCACTTCTTTACGTAGCTGCTGCACAGAGGAGAGGCATTAAGCAGAAGAAAGCCCCTCAGCATGGGTTCACCTATGACTGCCCTGATAAAAGGAGCTCTATACAAGGGACTAAATGTGTCAGGGCTCTGTTCAGCAGAAATTCAATTTCTGAAGGTGCCAGGAGTGGAGGATCTGCAGGATTCCACGCTTTGGCAACAAAAGAAGCTAAACCCGATTCACAAGATAAAATAAAATAACATAACAAAAAAAAAAGGGCCTCTCTGTTTGCTCCCAAAGGTCTGTCACACCTGATTTTGGCGCCGGGCTGCCGCAGCAAACTGGCCTTCCTCCACCTGTTGCTACGCCGAAGTCACCCTCTTCCCAGGCAATGTTATTGGAGCTGAACTGATTGGCCTTTGGTGAAAAAAGCTGAATTTGCAAACTTGGTTTAGAAGAGATGTTATTCCTCAGCACACTGTCTGCAGCAGGTGTTACCTGAGGAAGCCTCCTCACCTCCCCAGCACAGCTTCACTGCACTTGAGGAAGGGGCGGCCATGGCACCAGCACCCAAGTGAGCCCGCCTTGGGTGGGGGGACTCACTTCTCCCAGAAGCCACCCTCTTCCTGGATTAAATAACTGGGATGAACGATCTCCAACCCGCAAATTAGTGGTCATACCAGCTGTGGGTGCTTCGGTGTCAATCACACTGTGAGGAGTGGCTAGAAATGCCCCACTCAAGCCACAGCCAGTTCCAGACAGTTCCAATGGCTGCACTGAAGGACACAGCCCAGACCCTCAGCCATCCCAGAGGCACCTCAGAGCAAGGGCATTTGAAGAGAGGGTGAAATGGCATCTGGCAGTGAGGCATGAAGTGGGGAAGGAAGGCATGGGAGGAGGCTCTGTGACCCCCGAGGGGAGAACAGAGAGGAGGAGACGGTAGTGGTGCTCCAGGCCTGGGTCAGAGACCACTTTGCCAGGCAGCAAAGGTCAGCATACAGCTGCTCACCAGAGGTTAGGAATCAGCAAGCTACAGAATCAGTGTCAAGGATGAACAGATAAGATTTTGAAAGACCCACTGCAACCAGAATCACAGAATGTCTTTGGCTGGAAGAGACCTTCAAGATCAGCTAGTCCAACCTGTGACCCAACACTGCAAGCTCACCACTAAATCATGTCCCTGGTGCTCACCAGGTCCACATGCCTTTTAAACGTCTCCAGGGATGGCAACTCCACCACTGGCCTGGGCAGACCATTCCAATGTTTGATAACCCTTTCGGTGAAGAAAGGTTTCCTAATACCTGCCCTTGCACAGCTTGCATCCATTCCATCTGGTCCTGTCACGTCACCAGGGAGAAGAGGCCGTCCCCCTCCTCACTCCAACCTCCTTTCAGGTAGTCACAGAGAGCAATAAGGTCTCCCCTCAGCCTCCTCTTCTCCATACTAAACAACCCCAGCACCCTTAGCCGTTCCTCACAGGACTTGTGCTCTAGGCCCCTCACAAGCCTCATTGCCCTTTTCTGGACACTGTCCAGCACTTCTGTGTCCTTCTTATAGTGACGGGCCCAGAACTGAACACAATATTCAGGGTGTGGCCTCACCTGTGCTGAGTACAGGGGGAAAATCACTTCCCTATTCCTGCTGGCCACAGTGTTTCTAATACAAGCCAGGACACCAGTGGCCTTCTTGGCCATCTGCGTGCACTGATGACTCATAGTCAACTGTCAGTCAATACCCCAGGTCATTTTCCAGTTAGCACCTTTCCAACCACACATCCCCAAGTCTGTAGCTTACCATGGGGTAGTTACAACCCAAGTGCAGGACCCAGGACCTGGCCTTGTTCAACCCCATGCAGTTAACCTTGGCCCACTGATCTAACCTGTCTAGGTCCCTCTGTAAAGCTTCCTCTAGCAGCTCAACACACCCACCTAGCTTGGTGTATTCTGGAAATTTACTGGGGGTACACTCAATCCCCTCAACTAGATTATTAATAAAGATATTGAAGAGAACAGGCCCCAGTACTGAACCCTGGGGAACACCACTTGTGACCGGACACCAGCCAGATTTATCTCCATTAAACTTTCAGCCTGGCCATCCAGACAGTTTTTATCCAGTGCAGAGGGTATTTGTCCAAGCCTTGCACCATAAGTTTCTGAAGGAGAATGCTGTGAGAGACAGTGACAAAGGCTTTATTGAAGTCCAGGTAGACAGTGTCCACAGCTTTTCCCTCATCCACTAGGTGGGTCGCCTTGTTGTAGAAGGAGACCAGGTTAGGCAGGACCTGTCTTTCATAAGCCCATGATGACTGGGCCTGATCACCTGGTTGTCTTGTATGTGCCATGTGATGGCACTCAACCTGCTCCATAACCTTCCCTGGCACCAAGGTCAGACTGATAGGTCTGTAGTTCCCAGGATCATCCTTTCAGCTCTTCTTGTAAACCGGTGTCACATTTGCTAGTTTCCAGTCAACTGGCACCTCCCTGGTTAGCCAGGACTGTTGATAAATTATGGAGAGTGGCTTGGTGAGCACTTCTGCCAGCTCCTTTAGTACCCTTGGGTGGATCTCATCCCGTACCATAGACTTGTGCACATCTATGTGGCACAATAGGTCACATCATTTTCTCAGGGATTATGGGGACTGAATTCTGCTCCCCATCCCCATCTTCCAATTCAGGGAGCTGGACCCTCAGGTAGCAACTGGCATTGCTGACAAAAACTGAGGCAAAGTGGACACTCAGAAACTCAGCCTTTTCCTTGGTCACAAGGCATACCTCTTAGGCTCGGCACCCTTTGCAAAGAAACCTAATGTTGGGTTTTTTGAGCTCAGCAGACCTACACATAAACACACCCCAAGAAATTTAAATGACAAATAATAAATAGGAAGTGATGAAAAGTAAACACTTGAAAAATAACTTTCCAGGTGCACATTTCTACTAAGACCCATAAAAATTTCTGAACATACAAATGTTTGTACAAATAACCCAAGATTATCTCAAATAGCAGAGATGGTTAAAATAGGCTTGCAAAGAAGTGAAGAGCAAAGCCCTACTCATTCATGAATATATTTATGCATTTGTTTATTACTACGCAGCCAGCTTTAAACCCTACTCAGCAGGGAAGAGACTATATACCTTATGCCTATAGGCGTCGTAATGCTTCCAGTGGGGATGAAAAAAACTTCAAAAAAAAGTTTGGCATTCAGATCCAGTTTCTCTGCTTATCTGCTGCTAATCCAAACTCTCCCAACATTTCAAAAACGTTGAACCAGGCAGGAAAACACAAGAGAACAGGTTTTCCTACAGGATTTCTGGCATTTCTACATTAGATTCCAGATGGAAACACCCATGAGAACAGCTTCTATCCTGGTATTTTTGGCACATTCAGTTCCAATCCTATCTGGAAACCTGAACTGGGAAAGAAAAAAAAAAAAAAAGAAGAAGAAAAAAGCCTACAAAACAAAAGGCATCAACTGTTTGCCTCAGTATTTCAGAACCTGAAGAAAGGTTTATCATTTGAGCTGGGTTTTAATATTAGGAAGCAGGAGTCAGTGTTCTTAGTTTTACCTTCAGTGGTTTATCTGTCCTTACTCCCAGTCTCACATGTCCCCAAAAAGAAATACTGGACTGTTCAATTAGCAAAACTAGAAATGACCATTCACCTCAAAGTGAATGTGCATGCTACTCCAAAAAAAATTTGAGCTCCACCCAAATTACTTTATGGCTTTTTATGCACAAATGAATGTCAGATACAAAAAAATAAAGGCATTCATTGAAACTTCTGAAATAAACAATTTCAAAGGGGTTATCCATGGCTACAACTGAAGTCAGGCTTTTTGCCTGTCAGATTTCTCTGAGAGGTGAATGAATTTATCACATTTTCTACAGTTCAGTTTTGTTCAGCTACTTTGCTGCTTTCTAGATTGGCAGCCACTTTCAAAGACAGCAACACCAGCATTGACTACTTTGAGCAGAACCTTTCCAAAATTATATTTGTCCCTGTTTGCTGATTTTTATCGAGTGGTTATTTAATAGCAGCCTTTTTCTTATTTCTTTATTGTCATTGAAATCATAGGTATTTTGTTCCTGACACTGTCCAGCTCTTTCTCTCTGACCTCCCAGCCCTGCATCTTGCTTTTTGCACTGCTGCCCACACAAGGAGGAAACAGAAAGAAGACAGTGACATTAGTTAGTTCATTAACAGCTCACCTCAATATCCCTTCTGTGGGTTTAAGGTGAATGTTGCATAAAAGTACAGCAAAGGAACTGAAGAAAAAAAAAAACAAAACAAAAAACAACCAACAAATGCTGCTGCTTTGACTCAAATAGGCCATTTCAAGCTGTGTCCAGAGGTCTCAAAAAACCAAAATGATCCAAAATCTCTTTTCTCAGAGCCCTGTGGATACATGTTCACATACTGCTCAATTCTACCACCTTTGTACCTTACTCTGTGAGTAATGCTATTGAAGAAGGTGGGACACTTCAGCAAGGAAACAGGACCAGGCCCTCCCTTCTTGCTTCCCAGACATTGACTGCTGTGAGCTGGAAATGGTACCTTTGACCCCCTCTTGAAGTACAGAGGATTTACTTGTGTTTATATTTTTTAACTTTTTTTTTTTTCTTCCCCTGAAGAAATGCTGCAGCATCTACTCACATGTACATCAGTTCCCTCTACTGGCAGCATTAATTAATCTATTCCTTTAATTCACCAGGTAGATCCTGGGTTTGGAGAGGAAGATGTGCCCCACGTGGTGGGAATACATGGGGCCATGACCCATAGCATGTTACGATCTTGAACATTATAGCAGAAGCATTACTACACTGGTTCTTACTCGCAAACTAATTGTCCTCTCTAGCTTTTAAAACTCACTTTCCATCCTATGGTCCAGGGCAGATACTTAACATTATCTTAACATAGTTTTGCCCTTAAGTGTGTCAGTAAGTGGGAAACCGAAGATCAATGAGTCCTGAAGCAGCTCAGGCAAACACATGCTGCATCATCAACCCATGAACTCTCCGTTTCGTGGCTGGAGTGAGCATAGAGCCTCTCCTCAACCAGGGCAGCCTCTCCGAAGTGGCCAGATCAGGTTCCTTTTACTCCTTCAAGTACCCAGAGGCTACTCTAAAGCAATTCTGCTTCAAAACATGCTAAAAATAAATTGGTGATTCTTCTAATTTTTTTTTTTTCTCCCCCCCACCCCTGCTAGTTAGAGTAGCTTGGTTTTGTCCTGCCACAGGTAAGGGGAGGAAGAAGTCATTTATTATATGTGGAAGCTTGAGGAAAACAGAGATTGAAAAGGAAACATTTGTAATTTAAAAACAAAACTAATAATAATAATAAAAACACAAACAAACAAACAACAAATAATCTGTCCCAAAAAGAACAAGATAAAAGGTTTTGCATTTGGACCGAAGCGGTCTGTATTTAGCAAAACCATCAAAAGCCTTTCAATTTACCAAGCAAATGGCAGGTAGCACTATTTCAGAGCTCTCTGCAGTTTTTCCAGTAGTTTCAATAGCTATGTTTGGGATTTAAAACTGTTGCTTAAAATCACCACTTAGGACCAAACCAAGTAAACCTGCATGAGCATAGTGAACAATAAAATCATTCCTGGAAATCAAGCTTTTCTAGTACAAGTAGAAGTGGAAAGACAATGTAGGAATAGTAACAGCAGCATATGTACACCTGAATTTGCATATGCATATGTGGGGGCATAATATTAAAGACCAGTTCAACACCTGAGTTTAAATATGCCTCTCACTTCTAACTGGCATGGATAAGATGCCCTCAGTGCACACAGTTTCTAGGAATTTTCAAAATGTGTGTCCTTATTGGGGATTTTTTTTTTTTTTTTAATCTGTAGGTCATATTTCTAAAAGAGAACGTACAAAAGTGTTGTATTTGACCCCAGTGTTCTGATTAAATGCATTACAGGACCTGCAGTCATATTTAGAGGAGAAAAAAAACGTTCTTGGTCACGCTGCTCCACAAGCTCCCGTTTGAGGAATAAAATTGTTTGTTTCTGATTCTTCCAGGAGCTTTTACAGACTGATCAAGTGTCAAGACATGGCAGTTGACTCAAAGGTAACATTGATATTGCCTCATATCTTTAGGACCTGAATCAAATTTCGAGATACTTTGAAACTATGGGAGGATAATGAAAATACATTTCTTTCTTTGTATTATCCTTTGTAATGGGGAGCTTTACATTTCCTTTCTAGCAACTATGATGTACATGTACTATCAAGTCATTTTTAGGGACCATTTACCTGAATACAATTTGTGTGTAAGGTGTCTGAGAGCCAATCTGGATTTATGCTTCCTGGCCCTTGTAATAAGTGACTGGATTTTTTATTTTTTCCTTCCCATCAAAATAAATGTCAGAAAGTTCTTTGATTGTTCAATAAGAGACAAAACTCACCCTTTTTCAAATGAAAAAATGGCTATAGGCGAGGTTTTGGTGTAGCTTGAAGCTCTGTCAAGCCCCCCAGCTCCAGGAGCAACTCATGCAAGGATGCATGTACCCACAAGGCACATCCCAACATCTCTCCTCAAAACAATGAAGGCTCATTCACATTTGCCTGGTTTTGGTTGCCTGTTTTATTGCTCGCTGAACTGGGGAAAGTCCTTGAAGAAACAGTCTTCACAAAGTGTGTTGGGACCCTGACACAAAAGCAGCTTTTGAGGAAGAACCTTCTTGCCTTTAAAAAATAAGGTTGTAGCAATGGACCTAAATCATACTTTCTCTTGGTATTTCTTGGACTCTAAAAATCCTAATACAATCCAGGTCCTCAGAAGAGCTGTGCTGGCATTTTTTTTTACACACACCCAGGCCCATCTGAATTCCCATACAGGCCCAGTATGTGGCACAAATAGTCCAAATTCAGCCTTAGCGGGACATTATTATATTAGCTCCTGTATTCATGGACACAGGTAACTACACATAGAAATTTCTGGAAAATTCTGCTAAGAAAAAACCCAAATATTTTAAGATAACAGACTTCCCAAACTGTGATATAAATTCCTGCTTCCTACCTTCTTTTCACAGCAAGTGACTGAGGTGATGTCTAACATGTGTCTACCCGAGGCAATATCTTTTTGATATCATGCAGTGGAAATGGCAGAATCTGGCTCTTTAGTGACCATGACATCCCAAAATTGGATGCAGGAATTCACCTCTCTTTCATAGGTTAAATGAATATTCTGCAAGTATTGATTGTTCACTTCTTCCAGTGGACGACGAATGTGATCAGCATCAATAATCAGAAAAAATATCATCTACATACCTCTCATATGCAGATTGTGGCTGTTCAATACCAGTCGGCAGTACAGCTTCCTGGTGTGACAGAAAAATATCTGCAGCAATTGAGGATTAACAGAGGCATTACTACATCAGTGTTTTGTTTGTAATAGTTTCCATTCTATCAGAAATAACTGGTTGCACATTTCTGTGTCTGACATTAAAATTCACCATTGAAATCTCGCTCGGTAATAATAAAGCCCCTGCAAGAGTCTCTACAAACACACTAGACTCCAAATTAAAGAGCAAGTGTATTGTTAGGGTTTGCATGGATCTTTTTTGAATTAGTGCTAGGTGAACAATAAATAAAATTCCAGGAGAAGTTCCCCAAGCTGATATGCATTCAAGGTATTATCTTTGCTCTGTACTGTAGGCGCTTCTGGGTGAAAAAATTCTAATTGCACTTCCATTCAAAAATCAACCGTGGGAATAAGGAATCATGCTCATTTTATGCACAGCAGCCTGAAGGCCTTATCCTTAAAACAAATTACAGCGCCTCCTATGCAACTCACACTCTGAAGCTAATTCTAACCCTAAAGCAAAACTCCAAAATTAAACTTTAATCTGTGATCTAAACAATTTTGTGTTTGTGATCAATCTTGGTGGGGTGGATTTTAATATATATATGTGTGTGCGTGTGTGTATATATAAAAATATAAAACACTAAGGTAATTGTTATCGCAGATTAAGGCAGAATGTTAAATACCCTGCTCAGTAAGACTGAGATAAAACACATACAGCAAAGACAGGGAATAAAGCTGTTAAGCACACACTCCTATGTGCAACAGAGTCCTGGACTTGCAACCAGCAAAAGCTGAAATTCCACCACATGTATCATATTTACTATGTTCTGCCAAAGAAATAGGCAGGCTGCCATGCCATTAGAGCAATTACTCTTACCCTCTCAAATACGTAGAAATTACATTCTGCTCCTTAAAATCATACGTTGGGGGAAGTAGAGAACAAGGAAGGGGAAGCACGAGCAGAAGAGGCGGAATGACATCAATTCCAGAAAGGGAAATCACTGCCTCGGCATGGAAAGGCTTTGGGCCAGCAAGAGTTAAAAGGAGTTCCAAGTGTACGGTCTGTCTCTCCCCAACTTGGTGCAGTGACTCTGCATCCTGCAGGAACCTGTTCAGATGCTCTGATAAGTCAGACAGAATTCATGGGAGATTACCACACAGCTCCTGCCAAGCTGTGCTGCAGCGTGGGTAATAGATATGCTCCAGTACTAAATCCTAAAAGGCCCTGCTACATCTGTCAAGCATGCCCTGGAAAAGCACCCTCAGTTCAGATGTTATCACTGCTCTGCCTGCATCAGAAGATTTAGTGTCCACCCTGGAGGTTGCTTTTGCCGCACAGTTTTCAGGGGCAAAACAACAAGGAAGAAAGATGAGAGAAAAAAGGCAAATTATTCTTGCTTAAAGCAAAAGGAATAAAGTGATATGCTTGCAGACTAGTTCAGCTTCTCACCCTGCATCCAGAAGGTCCCAAATCCCACATTAAGATGGTACTGATGTTCTAAGCTGATTAGCTCGGACGTGCTCAGCTCCCTGGACTGTGACACCATGAAGATCATCTTCTGTAGAGCGACTCTTTCCCAAGGAAAGCTGAACAACAAACCCAGTGGGGGGCCACAAGCAGTGGATAGAAGATGCCTGCCTTTGATAATTAACTTTAAAACTGGTTCTAGAAAAGCTGCTCTGGCATAAAATGAACTTTGCAGAGCGCTGCTTATGAAACAATTGCTGCTCCTCCCATTAACCATGTTAAGCAGGGATTTGGTCAAATACATTTCTAATGTTATTTATTATTTTACACTAAACAGAAAATAAGTATATAAGATATATATATACTTATATACAATATATATAGACGAACACACAGAGACACACAAAAAAAACAGTGGCCTTGGGAACAAGTCCTTAATATACTCCAAAATAGAGCCATGCATTTTAACCACCTGTCTCCTTCAAATCTGCAGGAAATATCAAAGTACAGCAGCAGCTCCTTTTTCACTAGGTGCACTCTCCGAGTTCAAGGGAGAAAAGCTACAATTTCCTGACCCAGCATATTGCATTTTAAACTTCTGTTTCCTGAAGCCGATTTTAAGGACAGATAAGTCCCATCTATCAGGATGTCAACAAGAAGAGCCCCAGGCTGTCGTTTTTATAGCTCCATACAGTGGTAGAGGCTGGATCGAGATGGGGCAAATGGGTTGGCACAGGGAAAGCCCATGCAAGACAAGCACAATGGTGTGCTTGGCTGTGTAATGAGGACAATGGAAGAAACCTGGAGTTAACCTTCATGTGATGTAAGACAACCCCTCCCTCTGGGCTCGCAGCTATTCAGTGCTTGGATGCATGCTGTCCCAAAGGGAAAAAAAAGATATCAGAAAGGCAAGGCAGAGTGCAGGATGGCTGCTAAGAGGAAGGACTTGAGGTGGACAATACAAATGCATGTTTGGGGAAGGAGCCTTAGGCTTCAGGACAGCTGTTGGAAAGGACGATGGGTGAATCCCAAAATGTCCCCCATCTGGCAGAGCAATGAGCAGCTGCAGACAGGCAGCCCTGAAGGTGCACAGAGAAGCACAATGTGTGCTCACAGCTACAGCAACAAAAAGCGAGAGTAAACTCTTTCTCCAAAACAGTATTTTCTTAGTAAATAAAGGGAAATTTCAGGAAAAACTACACTCTCCCTGCTACTTGGTCATCTGTGACAGCATTTGTGTACTTGTTCAAATGCATTAAAGACCTGTCATGGTATAAGTCCTTGCCACCAAACACCTGCCATAACCTGCTTGAACAACACT
>JANHGN010016578.1:78065-113961 GCA_024605025.1 Megaceryle maxima
AGGGAAAGGGAAAGGGAAAGGGAAAGGGAAAGGGAAAGGGAAAGGGAAAGGGAAAGGGAAAGGGAAAGGGAAAGGGTTTCCACCACCAATACCAAATGAGGTTGCATCCTACTTGCACTGCTCCCCAGATGCAGAGGGAAGAGAACATCCGTCAAGGGAGAAAACCAAAGTGGGACCTATTCAAAGACCAAAGCAAAATGATGGAAAATATTGACAAGCACCTGTGAGTGTAGTTGCTCATCACCTGGAGTAGCAGTAGCTTGTTGGCTGCTCTTCTGCATTTCGAGCTCCAGTCACAGGCAGTAATAAGCACATTCTTGACAGGAATTTTACGAGTAGTTTTATGGCATTATTTGCAGTGAACCTGATGCTATACCAGTTGTCATACCGAAAGCACACCCAAATAAAATTAGAAGAAACTTGAAACCAAAGAGAGCCCTTTCCTCCTGCAAAAGAGAGCCCTAATCATCACCTGCAGGAAACAAGCAGGTATGTAGAGAAGATGATGACTGAGCTTTGCCATTTCTCTGGACATCACAGGTTGGGATGCTCTGTCAAAGAGAGGTGAATTTAGGATTATTGCAGGTTTATGTTATTCTCACAGCTGGGCAGACAGAAACCAGCGGGATGCCCCTGAGCTCTCAGTATTTCGCAAGCACAGCTGTCATCACACTGCCCAGGGGCCAGAGCTGTGCAAAGCAAGCAGGGCCTAGCCAGTAAATGCCTTTGGGATAGTAAGGAGCTACGGATCCTTCAGTAATGGTTTTGTATGATCCAGGTGTACATAAAAGCTTTTATAGATCAGGCTGTAAGGTGTGAGCCTGGCAGTTCAGGTGGCTCAGACCCCACAACCTGCTTCAGACACAGGCACCAAATAATTAAACCTCTGGAAACATCCTCCATGACATGGCAGAATATTAATGCCTTATAATTGCTTTTGTTTGGTCTCCTTGTGAAGATTATGGTGATGATGAATTCAACAGTGGCTGGACTTCTAGGCAACAGAAAACAAACCCTAGGAGGAATCTAGTCCTCAGTCCCACCTGGCCTCTTCCCTAGTTTTAGTTCATTACACTGAAGATCTAGGTATCTTTTGGTTGTTGTTAGAGGAAGTGTGCCTTCATTACCAGGGCTCCCCATTTCTGTCTAATATTCAATTAATTATCGAGCTTCCCGTTATCTTACTTGAAACACACCAAAGTGTACAAGAAGATTAGTTATTTCTCAGTTGGTACAGGGAATTGGCACTTAATCTGTAATGCTTTTCCATAAATGAGTGAAGAGTTCACAGAGAATCCTGTATTTGGAGAGTTTAGGCCCATTCCCAGCCCCTTATGGTGTATGAATAGACAGGAAGACAGAATGGATGAGAATGCTGAGGTTATCAGGTCCATTTCCTAACTATCATGTAAATATTGATATCCCTCCCACAAGCTGATCTAACATTATCTCTGAACACACTACTGGTCTTGTGTCCATTACTCCTATTGGAAGCCTTTTCCAGAGGCTCCTTCATCTGATAGCTAGGAATCTTTTTCCAGTTTCATATCTATATTCCATCACAACCAGGTTATAGCCAATTTCTCTTGTGTCACAACTGTACTTGCATTTAGGAACTGTTCCCAATGCATTTACTGACAGCAATCACACACCTTCTGTATCTCCACTTGGACACGCAAGATACTGTTCCAATTTCTTTGGTGCCCGAGAGTCATCCTCTCATGCATGTCTACTGCTACCAAAAGGGTCACATTGTGAACTAAAGTTCTTCTTATTTCCTGTGTGTGTGTTTCTTGGTGCTTTTTCTTATGAAATTTCATTCCATGACTCCTGTTCCAACTCCCAAGGCCACACACTTTCTTTTCTGTGCACTCAGGTTCTCCTTGTTCACTGGCAAAGTCTCCAAACTTTGTCAACTCCAACAATTCATTAGCACATACCTAATTTATGCTCAAGGTCATTAATGAAAATGTTAAATAAGATGAGTCAGACCAATCCTTGACAAGCTCCACTAATGAGACCTTCTCCCGACCTATGCGCTTCCCCTTTCACAACCTGTTGATGTCTCCCCCTTTTTAGCCATTCCTCATCACCCTTACATGAAAGCCCATCTCTTCCCACTTAACTAAACATTTCCCACGTGGCACTTAATCAAGTGTTTCACTGATGTCCAGACAGATTAGATCTTCTGCATTTCCTTTGTCCAAGGTATCAGTTATTTTACCCAAGAGAGATGTCAGGTTACTCTGCTGTGATCTAGCTTTTATAAATCCATCTGAAATTGATCCCACTCACCATAAACTTTCTCTATCTGTTTTTCACAAGAACATATCCCAGAGTCTTATAATAATATTGAAGTTGCATCAGAAAGCCTTTAGGTCCCTGGATTGTGCTTCCAAGCCCAAACCATATGTATATTTGCTCTTCAGTTCTGTGCTATATCACCTGTTTGAAATACCTATTAAAATATTTGCCATCATTTTGTATTTCTAGCACATCCAGAAGACTGGGGGAACCTCAGTTCACACAGAAGCATGCGCGTTTTCAAATTACTCGATGAGTGCTTTGATTCAACACATTTTAACCTATAAATTACTCATTCACTGTGATTATTCGTTTGAGGCTTCAATACCTAAGATTTATTATTCAAGCACTGTAATGAGTAAACCTACCACAAACCACGTGGTATTATTTCCCGAATCATTATTGTGCTCTCAAATTGTATGCCCTGACATTAGTGAGTCCACCTGAAACTGCTTTGTTTGCTCTGTTACAAATGAGTTTAAGATTCTGATTAATAAACTTGTGTTTGAAAGCCTGAATTTTTTTTCCTAGGAATATCCAAATGGACAGGGAAAGAAGCCCTCGCACAAAAGGCAATGGAAAAGTAATGTGGACCCAGTTAAGGCAATATTCAGACCAGAACTTACTGACATTATCATCTCTACTGTATTCTATTGTGTCCAGATCTTGGTTTCTGATATTTTGTTATAATTTTCTGGTATTTTGTTATAATTTTATACTTATTTTGAAAATAAAAGCAAAAATGAATCCTTTACTACTTCATCCATTCATTTTGGTTTTGCCGTACTTCAGGCAGGCAGGATTGGGATTACTCTGATTTGTTTTGATATAGTTTCACCAACAGTCTCACCCTCATACAGATCATTCATAGACCTACCATCACTGTGTCCCTGGACACCCTGCCACGCTGTGCACGTCAGATGTCACCTCTGTCACACTGGAGATTGTGCCACTTTCTGGGTGATAAAAGTCACAGCTGAGACTACAGTGCATACTGGCACCAAACTTGCTAGAACAGACATTAAGAGGGACTTAAAATACAATAATCTAGGAACTCTTAGTGAAGTTCCTTCCTGAATATTAACTCATTAACTTGATGATACTAAATATACTCAAAAAAAAATCAACATAAACTGGAAGGGTAAAAGCCATTACAGAAAACAGCTTTCATATTCTCTGTGCCACTTGCACTCCCTTACAAAGCAAAGTACTTGCATTGTATGCTGCAGCTTGTGTTAGGACAGAGACAATAGCTTTTCATGCACATTTTATCAGGATTATAACTGCTGCATCATATATAGAAATGTGTGATAAGTGCATTATCAGAATTATAACTGCATTTTAATCACAGTGTAACAACCTTACAGAACATGCCTCTATAAGGCAGGCAAACCCAGTAATGCTCAAGTCTGAATCTGAATTTTGAGCCCTCCATGAGTGTTTCACTGGGTTCAAAATTAAGTAAAATGAGTTTATCTATCCCTATTTCTATAATAATACTTAGCACTTAGCACTTTTCATCTTCAAAGCACTTTACAAACATTAACTAATTAACTATTAATTGGTAAATTTGAAAAGGTTGATAGGTGAGGTGAGTTTCGGATAAGACCCAGCAATACGGATGTTTAGTTTATCTGTGAATTACTTAATCATTAGTGAATCATAGAAATTAGAAATTAAAAAGACCTATAGGGTCACCCTGTCCAGCTTGCTGCCATTACAGGATTTTCCCTTACAATATATTCTCAAGTGCTTTGTCTAGTTTAATTAGAAATTATCCAAGCAGTGGGGCTTCCACCATTTCCCTTGGGATATTCCTCCTTCGTCTAACGTATCTGTCAGTTAGGAGGTTGTAATGCTCCACATAAGTTTTTCCTTGTCATTTCATCCCATCATTTCTATGTATGCCCTCTCAGACCACTTCAAACAATTCTGATGCAGTTCAATTACATGCATAATTTTTCCCTTTGCTCCTCCCTGGGTTGGTCTGGACTAGAGCCACCAGATACTGGAAAGTATCTATTCCTGAAGAAAGAAGAGCTAGTGTTTGTTGCTGCTGAAGGCCAATTCCAGAGTAAGCTGTATTCTAGATGAAAACCACCTCAACTCTCTTCTCTTTGGAAGGTTGATTCCAATGTACTTTGAACTTGGGTATCAGCCTGGGCAAATCTCTCCCCCAGTCTGACCAGCATAATTTATAAAATTTATATTATCTATATAATTTATGCAGACTGTAAGCTCCTCAGAGCAGCTAAAGTGATTCTCACTGCATTGTCCCCAAAGCCCATGCAGCAAATATAAGGCTCTTCAGTCCCAGTCTAGTACCGAGCATAAGCAGCTTCTTTTTGTTCAGAGAAACAAAGTTCATTCGTTTCAACCAAGAGGTCTCAGAAGATAACCCTGAAGGAGCTTGTTGCCAGGATAAATTGAGGTATGCTGCTGTGAATTAAAACAGAGATAAAGAATTAGACAAAATGCTGTGGTGTAAAAGGACACTAATATGTGCGTGGTACCAAAAGAACTGGACTAAAATTATATAATTAAAAAGTTACTGCACCTCATTATTTTTTCACATTCTTGGCAACACCAGAATTCATGGGTTCTTCTGATACCTCTGACACCAGAAATGTTCTAATTTCTCTCTGGACAATGCATTTTCCTGACTGTCTCCTCTTAAAAGCCATTTGAGTGCTTCTCCAAATCCTGGACCAATATGATTTTGGCTTCATGGGTTTCTTATACCTTATACACTCATTTTGCTAGGGCCAGTCATCTGGATCTGGGTACTCTTCCAGTTCCAAGTAACCCAGGGTTTCCCAATGTCACCGGCTTCCTATATTGCATCATCCATTTTCCATGCCAGGGAATCACAGGAAGATGTGAGATGTGACTACATCAATTGGTCTATTTAAAACTGTTGCTCAACTGATGTGGATTCCCAAAATAGCATCACAAGTCTTCACAAAAGACAAATAGGCCTACTAGCTTATCCAGATGATCCAGATCATGCAAGGCAAGGATGATTTGAATTTGGAAGCATTTTTTTTTCCCTATTTCCTAATGTAAAATCTTTATGGTGAAAATCTAAATAAACTCCAGCTATATAATGAACAAAGACAAACATCTGTCACTCGTGTGATTCTCCTACAGACTACTATAACAGATCACTTCTGGCCAGTTTACTGCAACAAAAATAAAGCTGAGTATTTAAAGTTCTAAAAATGAACAAACAGAAGTAAATATACTTGACCTGAGACACTCGGATGAGAAGCTAGGTCAGGCTGTTTTAATTTGTTATGACCCAACAAAAGCTGATAAAGGCTTTTACAAGATTGCATTAAGGGCCCCACCTACAGTAGTGTATGGACCAGCCATGATACCTCAGAATCAGCCTGATCTACTGGCTGAAGGGATGAAAGTGTGAATCAAGACTCTTGACACCATGCCAACTCCTCCAGCAAAGAAAGGTCTACGTACATAAAGGAAAACCTAAAACCGTTTCCTCAAAGGACTTTGAAAGTTCTCCCACTTGTGCTGCAAGTCCCTTTCCTCCACCGGGAGGTGGAGGTGGAGGTAACAGCACCGTTAATAATTCCAAAAGTATGCAACTGCTTGAATCCAAACTTTGAAGGCTCTTTTTGCTCTGAAGGAGATATACTTTCAGCCTGGTAGGAAAAAAAAAAGAAAAAAAAGCTATGATGACTTCTACAAAATCGGCCAGTTTATTTTCTTATAATAACATGAAAAATAGTGCAAATATGAAATTGCAATTGTTGTGAATATTTTGTAGTCCTTGATTCAGTATTTACCTGGAGGGATGATGTTTGCTTTATACAAGTCATCATCTGCCTATCATTTTTCCAGCTCCTGGTACTTAAAAAGTAGTAAATTTGACTTTTATTCTTCAAATTATAGGAGAAAACAAGTGTTCTCCTTTCTTGTGCACCACAGAAGCACAGCATTAAATACTGACAATTCAAGTGCGAGCTATTAGCATTTTTATTTAATTTCTTAATTTGAAGAGAAACTAGCTTTGAAAAAAAAGTTTGAAAGAGACTAAGCATGTATAGAAATAAACTTCTGTGCTGCTCTGCCAAAAAATTCTCTCCCATACCATGGGTAAGATTTTCTAAAACAGTTAGTCATGCCTGGGTGCTTTGTTTGAAAGGTCATTTCAGAAGGGGCTACACATAACCCACCTGATAATGATGCTCCTTCCACATCAGGCATCTAGAAAAAGGTGCAAGCAAACCCAGTGTTTCCTTGTCTGCATGAGAAATCTCATCTTTTCATGAGCCAAAATGGTTTAATGGCATTTTAGTCACATGTGAGTGCAGGTGTCAGAGTCTGGCTGAGTTTTTTCAAACTGGTAACAGGGATAAAATTACATTCATGTATAATTAATACATACTTAGTCATTTTTAAGGAAAGATATTTTTCAGACAGACTGAGTTTTGATTTTCTCTGCTGCTAAAACATTTCCCAGAGATGTTTATGTATGTGAGTATGCATGCCTGGGGGGGGGGGAGGGAGGAAAAAAAGCCTTACACATTGCTCAAAATAAGAAAAAAAACCCCAAAACACTAAATGTCACTATATACACTTGAATAACATAATTTGACAAGTTGCCAAAAATCCCACAAGCAGAAACTACCAGCCCAACAAAATATATAGGACATAGGAAGTTGCTCTCACAGCCATTCAGTACTCACATGGACCCCATCCACTCTCAAAACCCAACTTCTCATTTGGTCAAGTCACGTGTAAACACAACAAATCCTTAATGGACCCTTTGTGTATACTTCACAAACCCCATACCACCACTTGGCACAACGAGGAGGGATGCTAGGGTCCAGGAAGTGGAGAGGACCCTTTGTCACAACAACTCCAGCTGGAGGGTCATGGTACAGACACTCACCCTGCATGTCCTCACATTGTCACTTCTATCAGTGGATGGGACCAACTCCCTACATTTTTTTTTCCTCCCCTGAAAATCAAAAAGCGATTCATGAGTTGGTCGAGAGCCAGCAAAAATGAATAGTAATGAGCCAATTTCAATAGAAATAGGCTCATTACCATGCCAGCGGCTGATAAAACCAAATGCTCTCAATTCTCTCCAGCAAACGAGGTGCTGGAGGCAGTGTCCACCCTCCTGCCTGCAGGAAATAACTCGTGATTTCAAAATTAAAAGGATCAAAATACAAGTTGGAGTTTATTCCTATGTTCATACCTCAGTCCCCCTGCAGGGCTGTTTCTAACCAGCTGCCAAAAAAGCTCTGATACTGCTCAGAGTCTTTTTCTTGAAAAGAGGGAAAAAAAAAATAAAAATATATATATATGTTCCATATATTGTTCACTCCCTGAATGGTAATGGGAAATCCTGTGTAAACTCCCGAAAATAGAGACAGTCAAAGGAGCTTCTTTGAATTCAGCACATTTCTCTGTGCACAACAGGAGGCTACAGATATTCTTCAGTGTCTGAAACCTACCTGCAATTTCTGAATTGAAAAAAAAAAAGGGGGGGGACGACCAAACTACAAAAAAAAAAACCCCACAAATAAACCAAACAAAAGCCTGCATGCCAATCTTAAGCCAAAACCCTAACCAAGCAAATATAAGCCTCTCAAGCCAAAACCCCTAAACTAAAACCCTAAACAAAGCATAAACATAAACCTCTCAAGCCATAAAACCACCACATAATGACAGAAAGCTGTTGATAAACAAATTAAGATGATCTGGAGAAAATAAAGAAACAGACAAATGTTTTCTCACGCTCTTGGTCTCTCCACGTGTCGCCTGACAGTGGTAGGACACAAGGAGCATGACTAGGTCTGCTTTACTCTGAAGAGCTAAAATGATTCCATTTTTACCCCAAAAGAGGTAAAAAAGGCTGGAGACCGTGTCCTGGGTGGCAGAGAAACACCCAAGACAAGTGGAGATGAAGCACATTGGAGCCAATGTTCGGCCTCCAGAGGAGGGACAGACAAATGGACACCAGGACAGACAGTGGCATGCTTTGCCAGTGAAAATCAGGGGAATCACGCCACTTCCCTCCCAAACTTCACAGCAGAAGAAACCAAAGCCAGATTTCAGGAGAAAGAACTCAATACTACGATAAATTGAGTATAAACACCTCCTGTTGAATACATTTTGAAAGCAGAGTAATTAGCAGGGCAGGTTTTTTAACCAGAGGAAATGGAGCAGCCTGTGACATTACCTGGCTGCACAGATTTCTACCATTTTCATTTTTCAGGGTAGGTTCAATATTTGGTAAGAACCCCATCTTCCAAACCTCCCTCTCCCTCACCAAGACAGCCCCTGCTGCCCCCCAGCCAAGGCTCCCTGACCATCTGCTTGGTCAAGCCCTCGCCACTTAGCCTTCCAAAATTATTTTTCCTTCTGCCATAAAATCTTGCGAGGTTTTCCATTTTAGCAGCTTGAGAATTTTAACTATCCCCTCTTTGCCCTGCCAGCCACTTAAGCCCTGAAACTACAAGCCAGCTGAGTGGAGTACATCATCTGTAAACTCGACTTGCCTAGTCAGGGGATCTGGGGGGCTTTCTGCAGCACTGAAATAGAGCCTTTTAACACTGAACGGTGCAAATTGTCCACTGGGGACAACTTCAAATGTCTCTACAATGCATATTTCGCAGCACTTACTGGCTGGCTCTGGCTGAGCTGCTACTACTTATTTAGGAGCCTACAAAAACTATTTTATAGATTTTGTTTTGCTAGAGTAAATATTAAGTTTTAAATACATTAAGAAAAATCAGGGCAGGAAGAGAAACAGATTAAATAAACCTTTCAGAGAGACTATTTACTTTGTATTTCTGGGGTTTTTTTATTAACAAACTCCTTTCCCTGAGGTCAAGACACTGACATTTTAGTACACACAGACTTTAAAAATGAGAACACTCTCTCTTGCACACACGCTTACTGAAGGCAGCTCCTTTTGTTAATATTAAACTTTTCTATCTGGTTATGACACTGGCTGATATAATAAAGCAGCGATAGTCTTATTATTCAAGCGCTGCTCTGATAAATTATCTACAATAATTCCAGAGCCAAAGTTGTCTGGTTCCAGCTGGTGTTGCTTAGATCTGTCTTAAATCATTAGGAATCAGTGGAAAACTCTTTTTCAGAGTCCAGACCTGACCCCTTCTTGTCCCCAGAACACCTATGTGCGTGTGCTCACATACATACAAAACACATCCTTGTTGCTAATCCACTTCAATTAAGGTTTATGGAAAATATTTTACCTTGTGGGGTGTTTGTCCCCCTTAACCTCTTCTCCTTCCTTGCCATTATCTGTTGATGGTAATGAACCATAACTCAGTGTCACTCAAAAAGCAACTTGTCAAAGATCAAAGCAAGCTGCAAATAATTCAGGCAGATACACCCTTATTTAGCAATAGGATTTTGGAACTAAGTCTCTCTGCACTGATCAGTCTGATGATGTAGCCTGAACCTTCCCCAGACTCCCTCTGCAATCCTTTACACTGTCCATACTTGTACACATGCTTCAGAAGTACACATACAAAGACTTTTACTCCTGGCACTCACTGATGCAGACATTCACACATGGTTTTACCACAAATAAGTTATACGGTTCAGATGAGCAGCGCTCTCCCTCCAAAGAAAGTATAAACCTCAACTGCTCCACACTATGCAGATCTTGGTCTTCAGGCTCATCTGGAGTTGATGGAGCCCATGGTGCCAGAGGGCTGGTCCCACATGAGTTTAGATGTCTCTGTTCAATCTGAACATTCACATTTTATTCCATATTGCAAAGACAGGGTCTGAAAAGACCCCTGAGATCATTTAACTCACCTCCTTAGCAGCACGGGGTTGCTGCCCTACAATTCATTTCTCAATACATCACCCAGTCTGGTTTTAAACGTCCCCCAGTTACATTTTAGTCAAACACAAGTTGCTGGGCTCAGTTCAAGAGTAAATGGATGAAATCCTAGGACCCACACACAAAGTCAGGCCAGGTGATCCAAAGGTCCTTCCTGATCTTCAAAGCTGTAAGTGTAGGAAGCAATGGAGCCTCCATTGTAGCTTCCTTGTGGCAGCAATGCAGCAACCTCAGACATCCCTCCACCAGCAAATTTTCTTCTCAATATCTGGGAATTTCACCCATTTCTCTCTAATTTACCTTTTCTTTTCTTTTCTTTCCCCCTTTGTGCTGCCCATATCTTTTCTTCACCAACCAGCCATTTCAGTCCCTCACACCATCCACACTCAGCTCCAACACATTTGGGCACCTTTTTTTTTGCTGTGGCATCTCCATGTAAACTCCTATCACCCCAGGGTGATTTCAGGGCTTCATCAGAGGCTCTAGTGGCTGCAGAATTTTTCCACATTAAATCTTTTAGTGTCATTTATTCATGTTTCTCATGTTTCAATTCTCTCTGTATCATTCCATATTCGCAGCTCCTTTTCATTTGATATCATCTGCGAGTATTTTCCTTATTCTGGATCATTAATGAAGATGTTAATTAACGTGAAAGCTCATGCTGTGGTAACTCACCAGAAGCCTCTTTACAATTCCACCTCTCTCTGCCCAGCTTTTGCTTTTGTTTCTGGTCCCTTCACCAGCGTTTAGGTCACACGGTGGAGTTTTCACTCCTGCAAAAGTCAGGGACACAGCACAAACACAATGTGGGCTGGCTCCCCTTGCCCTCCCCTCCTGCCCTCTTCATGGTTTGCCCATCTGTAAAACAGGGCCAATCGGACAGGTAGAGTGGGAGAAAAGCACAGAAGCTGACGTACAACACACTGCAGGAGCGTGAAGCGATGCTGGCAGCATGGCTATTAGCTTCTCCAATAAAACATCCCACTCTATTCCTCAAGTAAACACAAGCTTTAATTCTCATACACGCAAAATTGAGCAGGAGGTAAACAGATGAGTCTTAAGGCAAGAAGGCTGACCAGACTGATTAGCCCAGGATATCTATGTGATACACACGTGTAAAGGCATGCCTAGACACATATGTGTATTAGGAACTGTTGATTCTCTATTCTGATCAAAAGGTTATTAACAGGAATAGAAAATTACAATTTGCTTAAGTTTCCCAGGAAGCCTTGCCTAAGAGAGCCCAGCAGCTCACCCAGCATGTCCCCCTATTCCAGATTGGTTATATCAGCCTGTTCACAAACAGGCCCAAATTCCTCCCCAGATGAAACCTGCCCCAGACATGCATTCTTTCAAACACAAAGCAGCTTGTTTCCACCTCTTTAAAGGAGAAAACTCTCTTTACAGATGTAAAACCTCAGCAGAACCAAACCCCCAGCTGCATTCCTCCCAGGTCAATAACCGAAAAGCATCTTGCAGGAGAAGCCGTTATCAGAGACCCCTAAATAATGTTATTTTTACACGCAGAGAAAGCTCGCAGGCGCGCCACAGAACGAAACCAGCCCTTTTTCAAGGAAAGATGAGTCAGGAGGGAAAGGGCAGGTCAGGAACCTGCGCTCAAGGTCGCCACTGTACAAACACCTGCTTGTTCGCAGCTGGCACCTGTGCTGCCTCGCAAACACAACAGGGCCAGCTCTATCGACACAGCACTCTGCCCTGCACCACAGCAGGAGGCATGACCTCCCTCCCAACTTTAACGAAAGGCAATGAAAAGGAAGATTTTTATTTTTTTTCCTATCAGCCCCAGAAGGTCAAGTTTCTCTCCCTCCAGCATGGTCCTTCTGAAAAGATTAATTGGGCCTTAAAGATTGCAGGTGTCCTGCCAAGCAAGTATAGCCACACACGCTCCCCTCGACTTAAAGGATGCCTGTGGAAAACAGTTTCTTTATGTGACCCATCAGTTTTTGCCTGGATCCTTTCCAGCCACACAGATACCTACACAGAAAGAATAAAATAAGGTGGAGAACACCAGCAGGAAATTCCACACAACCCCCTTGGGGTGGTCAGCTGCCCTCCACCCTGTATCAGTGGGTCAAGCATTTTGGAAAGGCTGCATCTTTTTTGTTTTCCACACTGTACACTATCTCACCACTGCCATTAACTGCCAGGTATAATATATACATAAGGGTAAACAAGCCTATTTACTTATCTCCTTCCCCCCCCATTTTGTTTGGGTTTTGACTTAGCATCAAATTTATTTAAAGTCTTAAGGCTCAGCCTCTCCACCCTCCTGGTACTTGCAGAAGCTTTTCTGTGCAGATCACATGCTGGCAGACCCTCGCTGGGGCTGAGATGTGATGGCTAAGGCCAGCAGACACTTGCTGAAGGCAGCATGTACCAGCAGCAAGGATGTATGATATCAAAGTAACCCACCGCAGTGGTTCAGCTAAGGTGTTATCTGTTCCTGACCCAACACATCCCCCCAGAATATCAGGCATTTCACAAGTCCCTCCTTTTAGTTTTCACTATTAACAGCTTTTATATAACACTCCTCCTTCTTGTATCTCTTCCTCCAAGGTTCAGCTGTCCCGATCTCCCATCAACTCTCCATTCAACTTCTGATATCTTTCTTTAAAAATACCCAGTGAGGTCAGGTTATGTTTCCTAGGCACTGAGTTCACACTGTGGAGCAGGAGGGACAGAGGGCTTGACAAGCCAGCTACCCCCTCCAACAACAGCCGGAACGCAGGAGAACCCCTGAGCATACCACAGCAAAGATCCATCAGTAAACAGATGAACTTTGTCCCAACACAACACTGGGGATAGGGATGTCAGAGATCACCCTGGATTAAAGATTTTGATTTTTCCAAAGGGACTTTACTGGAGACAAAGTGCTGCATGAAAAGGAGATAAAGATTTTTTTCCTCTGAATTGCTTAAATACGTTGTCTTCCCCTTTATTGTCAATTATTATGTCATTAGCACCTGTTTCAATGCATTCTTGCTGCATGCCCACCAAATGTATACAAGAGAGAGAAAGAAAAGGGCATTGGTTCTCTCTAACAAAGACCCTAAGACACTTGAAGTGGATACCGGGTGTCACTAAACCCTTGCAAGACCAAGGATTCAACATATAACTTCTGGGATCCTCTACTCCCTCCTCCAAATCTGCTAAACAGAAACATCTGCAAAAGATTTGAGCTTCCTCTTCTTAAAAGTGTGATGTTCCTGCTACTACACAACCCCGTGGTGGACAGCAAGGACATCCACTCACCCAGCTTTGACCCAGCTACCACACCAAAAAGGCTATGAGCATGTTGAAAGATAGGTATGGACAGCTCCACCTGGCTAGGGCAGCAGCATGGTGGTGTAGCCAGAATTAAAGAGCTATTTACCTTTCTCTTACCTGGGAGCTAATTAAAGCAGAGTTCCCTGATTTGGATATCAGGCTGAACAGAGGTGGCTTCCTCAGCAGAGCCACCACCATGGGCATGGTGGAAGTCCTCCTTAATTGCAAATGTAAGCATCAACATTCAGGTAAGGGCTTTAGTGACCCCCAAAGAAAATAAACACAAATGCTCCTTGGAGACTTAATAATGCTGAAAAGAGAAATGGAATCAAACCTCTCCCCTCACAAGTTTGGGTTTAAACCTCCATCCCAAAGCACCTGCATCATCTGGGTTAAAGCTCTCCCATGTTCTCCTGGAGGCAGCAGATAAGTTTTAAACAGTCACAAAAACTGCATGTCCAAACCTCCATCAAACTGACAACCACCCCTGTGGAGCTGCTGGGATTGAAGGTAATTTGGTGCTCAGAAAGAGGGGCAGACTCAGTGCTTGCAAGTAGAAATGTATCTTACATAATTTTAATCAAAATAAGAAAAAGTGAGTGCTTTTGAACATAAGCATCCAGTTACCCCTTGGTGTTCAAACAGCCAAGATATATTTTAGGGGGAAAGCTTTCCACCTGCACTGGGTGAATAGTCTCTAATGTTTTGAGGAGGATTTGATGAAGGAGTCAAGTTGCAAACAATAAAAGAATGAAACTTTAAAAAAAAAAAAATTACCCATCCCTAAAGGCCTGAGCCTTTTCAATATATCTCAGTTTCAGGGGAGATTGCCATCTCTCATGTCCTACATGAATCCAGCAGCTGATAACTATTACAAAAGAAATACCAACAAGACATTGTGTAGCAGGCACCAGCAAGGTGCTGGAGGGATCTGTGGAGGGTGGCAGGAGAGAAGCATCATCCCTGAGATCCTGCCACAGGCAATTGGCTACTGTCAGTGCCTTCTTGCATTAAGGAAGCCCCACCACCCCGTCAATATCATCCTCCCAGGCTTCAGCCACGTGCCTGGACACCAGATCAAGATTCTCAACTTAAACGGTGCTAATTAGAACTCCAAAGCCAGCTACTTTGCTCCAAGCATCCACTGCCCACCCAATCACACTACCACGGTTTCCATCATGTGACTGACTGGCCATTTCAGGAGGACAGCCTTCTTGCAAGGCTCACACCAGGGTCACCAAAGCTAAGCCTTCAAAACACTGATACAGCTAAATAAAAGAGCTTGTCCTTCCTTTCCTCCAAAGGAAACAAAATTTAGCATGATAAACTACCATCTTAAACCCATGTGATCATTTTGACACAATGAAACAAGATTTGTCCAAGTTACTCCAGGCTCTAAACTTTTGAGCAAAAGGTGGAGGCAACCTGGCACAATCTAGCACAGACAAAGTAGACCCGTCCTGGGAAGGGGGGACAGATCCTGTCTTTGATACCACCTCACTGAGGATCCTGCCTTGAGCATGTCTTCACTGCAGCTCCATATTAACACCATCATTGTATGCATGGAGCACATCATCGGGGAAGCCCAAGAGGGCAGGAGAAGACATGGGGATGGCTCAGAAAAACATGCAGTTTTTAGAGCAGGCTGGATTCTCCATGTGCTGAACCAGAGAGAGCCAAGCATCTCAATTTCTGCAGAAGTTTACTGCTGGTCTCCTTTCTAAACATTCATCTTTACCCATCAGCATTTCACCTTATAAGTGAAAAGAAGTAATCTGGAAACAAAACCAAATATCTTTGCATTTCACTGTTCAGGGAGAGGGGGCAGATCTGGTGCAATTTAATGTCTAGGCACAAGCAGGAATCATAAACCATCCAATTCCTTTCCAGGGACCAGAAAAAAAAAAAAATCCTTAACTGAACCAATATGTTTTTTTCCATATTTAATAATTTGATTTTGAAGGCTAGTCATATCAAAGAACAAAATATTGTCAATATTGTTAATTCAGTTTTGCAAAATATATTCTTAATTTAAAAATGATTTTGCTCGGAGTGGTAGTGTAGTAATAAAGCAGGTATTGACCATATCTTATTGATTGTGCTGTCCTCGGGCAAGGAACACTGACCTTGCTCACACTCTTATTGCTTACGCTTGCCCTGGCCGCCTTCATCTATGCCCGCTCAATAATATATTATTAATATATATTTTTAGCAAAAACTGTATGTTACAAGGTTAGGGCTTCTTAGTGATTTCCGCCCCCCCCCCCCCAACTCCCCCTTCATGCTGATCTGCCTTTGGGGTTCTTCAGGGAAGAAAAGATTTTGCAGCAAAGTTGCTCCTGGGCTGCTCTTCACAAACACCTTTAAGCCAAGTTGCTTTGCAGAGCTGACTGAGACCAGGCACAACATTCTCCTTCTTTTTTAATTGAAAGACTGTTCAGTTGCCAGCCTTTTATGGGACAAGAATTCACTGAGTAAATATAGTCAAGGGAAGAGCTATACCTCAGGTATTTAAAAGAAAGATAACATGTATTTCCAGTGAGATCAAGAGTTAATAATGCAATTTTAATTTTCGATCGTTCTTTGGAGATAATTAGAACTGACTGGAACTTGGAACCGTCCTTTACTCCTAAATCAAGGTGGGATTAAAAGCATGGGATGGATGTGCTGGCCCTACCAGACCACACTCCCACACCCTCAACAGCATGAGCACCACAGGGTGAGCCCCTCACTAGGACCAGGGGCTTGGCTCCAGTGTCCTTGTTTGACCATACTGTACTCTCAGATGTCACAGGAGTCCCTAAAACCTGTCAGATATAAGCAGTATTGTGGCCACAAACCCTGGAATTTATTGGAGCTCTGAGACTTTGTTTTGGGTCTATATCTTTTTACTGGTACAAAAGTAAATATGAAAGTAGAGGGGTATTTAAAAGATGCATTGATCCATTTTTTTCACAGCATTTTATCTGTTATTGATCAACTTTGATTAGGTGCTAGAAAAGCAAACCAAAACCAAAATATAAAAATCAATAGAAGGAGCAAAATCAGCTGCTGATGTGCATCCCCTGCACAGGAAGGCACCAGGGCAGAAGTCTACAAACAGGGCTGGCTCAAAGGAATAAATGTAATAAACTGTTTACAGATGAAGGTCTTAACAGACAGTTAAACTTGGCACCTTTGTCTGGTTAATTCTGTAAGCCACCTATTTTCCTTGTGCATTAGCAGGAGTTATCTGGAAAAGAAACAGGATGATCCGTGATCTACCTGCAGGACACACTGCAGTTTGCTGTTGAGTCCACAACATGTTCTGGTATTTGCATGTGCAGCTCATAACTGGGATCCGCGTGTTCAATTATACTTTTGTATGAATGACACTATCAAAAAAAAAAAAAAAAAAAAAAGAAAAAGGAGAAATTGTAATGCATTGTATTACCAGCCATTGAGGGCTCTTTTGTTTAGTTTAATAATATTACATGTTTAATAAAACACTGTTGAATTTTGATTGCATCTTGTGAGCACAGTCCTTTATCCTTTCGCCAGCTGGCTGATACAAAAGCTTATTTTCTTTTTAAAGACATTTTAATTCCCAGTCTCCATCTCTCGCTCCCCGGGTGAGCAGTAGCTGGGGGCACAGAGAAGGCACAAAGCCTAGCCTAACACTGACCCCCTTTGGCCTGGTGCCAGGGGGTCAGCTCAGGATGCCCCCAGGACAAAAGAGGGGCAAGCCCAGAGATGGAGAGATGCAGGTGGGGGTGGGAAGGCATTGGTTAGGTTATTTATGCCTCTAAATGAGTAACAATGAGCAAGCCCAGCATTCCGCTAATTATTTCACTTTGCATGAGCATGAGAGCAAGCGGAAACACACACTGCACGTACAGCTTTGCTTTGGCATTTTTTACCTTCCAGTGAAAGCGATCAACAAGTTCACCTTCCATTAGAGCTTCATTGATCAGATTTGATTAAATCCTGAACCATTACAAATTTCAAAAAAAGTCTCCTTCGTGATCAATTTATGTGGAAAGTCCCATTTGGATGCTTCAGGATGCTCAGGCTGTTTCCACAGACTCCTTCAGCCATCTGAGGAGCTGATGTCTATCATCATGGACATCTCGCATGCATCCAAGCACCACTGCCTGCCTGAACCCTCTTCCCTAACCATACCAGTAAGTTAAATTATTCTGAAGCATGGGCCCTCAAACTCAACCTTCACCAAAAAAATTGTTAAAGTAACTCTGGTACCCTTTGGGGTTGGGCCAGTGGGGGAATCACAAGCCTGCCCAAGCCCAATCTTCGCAGGTAGAGAGAGCTCAAGAGTGCGGGCAGGATCAGGCCCCTGGGACCAGACTTGGCCCAAATTCATGCTGTAAGCATGGTAATACAGAGTTAGAAGCATCTCATTTAAAGCACTTAGAAAGGCTGTGTCCCAGATAACTCCTCCCTTCGCCCTCTCCAAAATTCCAGCAAGCCAAACATCCAGAAAAAGCTCCCACAAAAAATTTCCTGAGATAGGAAGAAACTGAGTAAAAATGCACCCTTCTGCTCATTCAGCTCTACTCCATCTCACCAGCCATGCATTCAGGGCCTGTGTCTAATATTTCTTGAGGTGAGAAAAGAGTTGGTTGGATTATAGGAATACAAATGGATTAATTTGGGGTGGATTAGACGCACAGCAAAATGTAAGCTTGTCCTGTATTAGCATAATGGTGTCATAAAAATGTAGATTCAGAGGCAGAGATTATTTGTGGTACTGTTAATATGTTGTTGCTATAGCAAAAGATGTACACAATATTTACACTGTATTTGACCACATAAAACATGTCGTATACAGACACAATTTTTCATTAGATGAAAGTGAGCCAGAGGGCTCTTCACACTGCCAGTGCTAGCACTCCTGTTTTGTTTTGTTTTTTTTTTTTCCCTTGTTTTTTACCTTCAAGAACAAATACAGTTTTAAACCATCATTACTGTATTTGGAACAGTTAATATTTCATATCGTGACATTGCTGCTCAGAGGTAACAGGTT
The DNA here is from genome assembly GCA_024605025.1 of Megaceryle maxima. Lineage (NCBI taxonomy): Eukaryota > Metazoa > Chordata > Aves > Coraciiformes > Cerylidae > Megaceryle > Megaceryle maxima. The sequence goes on from JANHGN010016578.1 coordinate 96,539, forward strand.
TAGTTGATTACTATTTGTTTATAGTGCTGGAGAAACCTGCAATCATAGAGAACATAAAAGGATTGCAATTAGATCTATTGGTTGAGAGCTGCACTTCTCTGACCCACTGTAAAGTGCTTAGCACTATCAAAGAGATAATGCCTACTTGCAGCTGGCACATCTGTACATAATAACATGGGCTACATTGACACAGCTACTAAAGACTGCCACTACCCTCTCTAACTAGAAGCAGAAAACAGATCGCGCTTTTTAAGAGTGTATCAACAAAAACCCTTCCACACTTTGCCAGAATTAGCACACGGCTCGCCGCTACGAAAAGCTTTTCCTTTTCACTCCTGGTTCTTCAGAGAAGCCAAACAGAGACTTGAAACAAAAGGCCAGGGACACATCCAGGCTTGGCATCAGGGAGGAGCATATTCTCGGATTGCAAGCTTGCGTCAAGGATGAATTTTGCCCTCCTGGCTCTCTGTGAAGCGTTTCTTCAGGAAGGTAAATTTGGAGGAGGCTTGCACCAGAATACCATAAGGAAACTCGCTCTGCTTTCATGGGGTGGACAAAGCAGGACCTGATTCTCCCTTGGTAAATCACAGAGAACCCAACTGCTAATAACATCCATTTTAAAGGAAATCTTGAAGAAACTGCTTTGCTTTACGTATAAATTCAAATGACACTTGGGTTTAAGACATGCTTAAATATTTTTTTGACCCATGACTAAATCTCACGGGGAGCATCATGCATTTACACTGACAACTCCATCCTCCACTGCTCCCTCCACAGACTGAGGAAAATGGGGCTTTTTATCATTATTTTATGGAAAACTTCTCAGCCTCCTGCTGTGTTCCCCATCCCAAGCAGGACCATGTTTTTGGGACTTAGCCATATTCACCAAGATGCAGAATTTGCTTTAAGATAAAACCACCTATTCTGGGGAAACAGCCTGAGCTGGAGTCTCTCAGTGCTCCACACTTCACTGAAGAGTTCCCATTTCTGTTGCAGCTTTAAGTTTAGCTGCATAATTGTCTCCATCTTTCTCCCCTCTCATTGACCCCATCTGACTGCAGATCAGGCCTTGGACAAGCAAAACTGAAAAGAGCAAAGGAGAAACACCAGCAACAGGCTTTCACCTTTCATTTTCCATGCCTCCAACATCCACATACCTTCAAAAATGTCTCAAAAAGAGTCCTTGGGCAAGGCACAGCTCTGCCCTGCACAGGGCTGACTGAGAGGCATCAGCTCCAGCCAAGGATACAAAAACACTCCTCCGATGGACACATAACCCATCACAGACAGTTTACACCCATGTTCCCTTGGTCCCACAGCACCAAGCCAAGCAGCTGGAAAGTGATACATGTAAAACCACTAAGAAAGGCTATATACAATAAAAGGCAAAGTGCAATTAAGCCTGTAGAGTTCATTGCTTCATGCTACTAACAAGGGTAACAACCTAACGCACCAAAATAAAGTGGTCACACAACTATATAGCTGAAGAGTTGATCCCACTTTGTCTCACCGACGGCAATAGACTCCTACTACAAAAGAGATTCCTGATTTCCATGTGAAACTGAGCTTAAGAGGCTGCAGTAGGGAAAAAAAAAAAAATTCAAGAAGATGTTCGGATTTGACCTTTTCAAAATATTTGCCTGGGATATGGTGAACACCTTTCATTTTGATACAATTTAAGGTGGCTTTTTTTCCAGTTTACTAAACTCAATTTTTTTGTTACAATGTAGCTTTATAGATAGTTAAAATATTTTGACTATTGTTGCATTATTACTTTCCCTTAGGCCAACTTAGTTGGCTAGTACCATAATATTATGACTGGAATAGTCAAAAGCTCTCAACGTTTATATTTTCAGGTTATAATATGTAACAAAGTGGTGTAGTCAGAACAAATCCAGGGCTTGTTTCACTGAAACGAGAGAAAGGAAGCACACCAGAGTTACTACACAGCACATGTGTTATGGACCATGTCATGCTTGATGATCCAGCAGAACTGTGCTGAAACCTGGAGAGCCTTCACATTGGCATCTTGATGCTACTTTGAAATTATCAGCTCTCCCTAATCCACCCCATTTTCAGATGCTGGTTGCAGTAAGGGAAGGAAGCAATAAGCATCAGTTTGGGGACTGGATTGTACCAGCTCTCATGATTTGAATCTAAGGCTTGAAAATCTGGTGCATTTCTTAAAAGTCCCAACTCCTAGAAACCTATGACTATAAGCAAATTCAAGTTTATAATTTTAACAGTTGCTCATCCTCAGGACAATCTTGAAAAGAATCACTAGAAAAAACAACACACAAAACTGATATAAAAAAACCCATATATCATAGCAAGGCATTTTAATCATCTTTTTGGGGAAAATACCACTAGACTCATTCTGGTTCAACCTGGACCACGCTCAGACAGAAGCAGGCAAGACCAAAAGTCTCACAGTTTGTGCGAGGATATAGCCAAGGCTTTTTTGTCTTGTCCCTCACTTGTATAACCCCAACAGACAAAGAAAAGCTTGTGCCATTATTGAGCAGATCATTTGTCTCCCACTATATAAAAGTACATGTGGGATCCCGTCATTCAGATTGCGTTGTTCGGATGCAGACGTAAACACTGGCTTGATTACAACGCAAAAATACTACTCCCAACCAGAGGAAGAATTCACTGCAAAAATCATTTGGTTTGTTTTTGTTTATGTTGCAACACTCCAGTAAGTGGAACAGCTGAGTGTTTATCCTACTGCAAGGAAATTCATGTTGGTATTTGTAATAAATGGTTTACACTTTAAGGGATAAAAACAATTTAAAAATCTCTGGAAAAAAAAGAAAGGAAGAGATATGAAAATCTCAGCAAACTTTCCTGTATGCCCTTATGTTTCCTTCTGCTTCCTTCTCCCAGAAGCACCGAGGCATCACTGCAGTCAGCAGTTACTGGTATGGAACACACCCATGCCGAGAGTGGTCCTAGTCCCACCTGCCACCTCACCAAAACCCAGATGGAGGCATAAGAAAGACCTCCCTGGACATCAAGGGGTTTTGAATTTCAAATCAAAGTCCCATGGATGAACTGGGTAGCCCAAGTCTGAAGTGAAGATTTCCTTCCTGCAGCCAGAAATAAATTAAAGCCAGAAATAACTGGGAACATTCCCAAGAAAACCTGTTCCCAAAAGACTTCCATCCACCTTCTCCAAGAAAACACATTCAAATGAAATCATTACACGAGGTACCCTAAACACCCAGAGCAAGCTCAGTGAAACTGCTGACACATCTCAGAGCCTTGGTGTAGGATCTCTCAAGCTGTGCCTTTCCTCGAGCCACTACTAGATTTTCTCTGAGCCCCACTGTTCTCTCACATAGGTTCCTGTCTGAGAACAGGAGACATAATAGATTTGCAGAGCCTCCTCTGATGGTACACAGGCATTTTGTACCAGAGAGAGCCAAACACCCCCTTACCAGCCACCACAGACACTGGCTGCAGAGGAAGATGTGTAAATTCAATTATTTTCCTCTGCTCTTACTGCTTTTTGAGAGATGACCCCAAGGATCCTCTGAGCAGTTTCTGTTGAACATGCCATGCTCAGATCACTGAGGGACAGGTGCAAACATACAGCAGGAGCCACAACATCCACCAAAATCACATACGTCTCATTTCTGTGCTGCTCCAGGTCTCTGGGATAGGTTCTCTATAAACTGTAGAATTAAATTCCCATTCACAGATATGTAAGCAAAGATTCCACCTAATTACAAGCTGTTTGCACTGTTTCTAAATGTCTGGAAATGATCCCTTGCTCAATAGTGTGTTTGGCAGGTTTCAAAAAATAAGAACAAAAAGTTATATTACTAATACATTTGAAGCACACTGGCTCTAGTTACACAATATTGTAAGGTTCCAAACCCTTCACCCTGACTGGATTTGCACATGGGAGTTTGAAAAATGCAGCCTGAATGCCTGACATCGGCATTTGGCATTTCTCGCGAGGATGAATTGCTTCAAAATTGGCTACCTGAGGTCTAAGCAATGAGACATGGTAATGATGCTGAAATGATGGTGGGAAGGAGGGAATCTGCTGATGGCACTGGAGTGGGAACAATATTATTATTCTCATTGTTTTGATATCACCGGCATGTTATCCACAAAATAATGGAATATAATGAAACGATTTATCCTCCACAGACACATATTTTCTAAAGACACGGGAAGAAAGGACACAGTTCTAAATTGCTTTGGCTGTTCAAATTTAGACCGACACAAAACACACTAGAAATTACAGGAATTTTTGCCCACTTCTAGAAGACAGTGAGGATGCCTGGACTATGGAAGGCTTTGAGCTTTTCCTCATTAACTCTTCAGTAGAGTTTACTTCTTCACAATACACACAAGCTTATTTTGGACAAGAAATCTGATTGTTCTTGGAGGGTTTCTGCTCTTAAATCACAGAAAGATTAATTTTATTATAAACACATAATCCATGAATTCAAAACTGCAACTCAGGTTGGGTGCATGAGAGAGCCACTTCAGAGCTGTCCTCCAGAATGTGTTTTTTAGCTCTGAAATCTGCACCACCTATGCCACACTCTGCCCTTCATCCAATGCTATTTTTACCTGCAAAAGCACTGGCTAAATTCAAGCAAGAACTGATGTCTCCTATAGCTGTGGGACCACACTTTATTAATGAAGGAAGAATTAAAGGGTGAATTTACTCACTTTCTTCAGTGGAACCCTAATTTGGGGGAATCTCCAATATAGAAATGAAAACCTCAGGCTGCAAACAGTTCTGGGCAAGCCATGCCCAATTGGCAAAGAGTCCTTGCATTTCTTCAACATGTCAAAGGGATAAAATCCAGCCTAAGGACCTCATCACCTTGAAGAAGAAAATAGCAGCCAGGCACTTCAAAAAGCATGTGCATATGTATTACAGAGAGCTGGTATCGACAGGTTATAAAGTATAGATTCCCTAATTCATGGAGTATCAAAGATCAATAAGTTACTTAAAAGACAGCTCTTTGGTACCACTCTGGTAGGGATTCCTATCATGGATGTTATTCAGTAGCCATCAGAGGACTTTCCCTTTTTCTTTCCATCCTCCCCCCCCCCTTTTTTTTTTTTTTTTTTTTTTTTTAAAGTGGGAGAAGGTACTCATTTAAATAAAAGAGGAGCCACGACTTTTTCCATTGGTAATCTGGTCCATGTGTTCCCTGCAACTGAGCATTTTCAGAAGGGCCTGACTGTCTGGGTTAATTGTTTAATGCTTTTAGTTAGAATTAAACTTTGCACCTGCTCTGACAGTGATAAATTAAATGTGCTCCTTTTCCAATACTGTTGCCCTCTTTAAGTAGAGACCAAGAAGTGTATCTCTCTTCTTTCCCAGCGTTTGAGGAATCTGTGCTACACTTGAGTGTAAACCAGTATAATTTGTCACTAGAGCTAGCGCCAATTAAATTGATTGCGTTGGACTGAACTTTAGGACCTCTAATGCAAGCACTAAGGGAAAAATGGGCTTTTTTCTGCCCATTTCCCCATGTGGCACTTAGACATAGCTCAACAGTGGAAGGCTTTCAAGGTTCAAAAGGGTTTTATTTTCAAAAGAAATGGGCATTGATCAGTTGCATTTAAAGGCAAAGATAATTCCAGAGCTTGAAAGCTGGATTTGTGATTAAGGTCTAAATCTCTTTCTTTAACCTTGGGGGGCCAGTATAACATAAAAGCAACAAAGAGATTAAGATTACAAAGGGTTTGCAAGTGTAAATGATGCAGTGGTATTCTTCAAACACAACGCAGTCCGGCTTCACGACCACGGCTGGGGTCAGCATTTGATCTGTTGATTTTACACCTGTAAAAACAACTCGTGTTTATTTGTCACTTCAGCGTTATCTTGGCAAATGTTTGGGTGAGAGCGCTCCTGCACTGAACTTGCTCACGCTGGGGAGTTCAAGCTCGCCTTCTTAAAGCTGATTGAAAAGTAAACACTCTAAAGGTCAGCCTGGCAGAGACAATAGGAAAAGCCTTTTTCTTTGTCAGTGTCACGCAACCCATGTGAAGGATAGGAGCGGTATACACTGCTACAGTCTTAAGTCCAGATGTATAGTTTTAATGCCTTGGGGAGCTCGATGGATGGTGGGGGAAGTCGTTGGGCAGCCACCTGTATTCATTACTCAGCTCATATGCAATAAGTAATTATCCTTCCCCACGTTTGCCTTCAAGTGGGCTCTTGATGCTGTTGTACCTCCAGCTCTACAGAAAAGTCACCCCCTCACAACTGTAAGGTATCCCAGCTTGTGCTGGTCATCCTTGAATCATCATGAATGGCTTGAATCATGGAATGGTTTGGGTTGGAAGGGACCTTTAAAGGTCACTGAGTCCCACCCCCCTGCAGTGAGCAGGGACATCTGCAGCTAGAGCAGGTTGCTCAGAGTCCCATCCAGCCTCACCTGGAATGTTTCCAGGTATAGGGCAACTACCACCTCTCTGAGCAACCTGGGCCAGTATTTCACCACCTTCAACATAAATAATTTCCTCTTTATATCTAGTACAAATCTCACTCTTAGTTTAAAACTATCACCCCTTGTCTTGTCTCAACAGGCCTTGCTAAAAAGACTGTCCCCATCTTTCTCATAGGCCCCCTTTAAGAACTGAAAGGCTGTTTTAAGGTCCCCCACAGCCTGTAGCCTCTCTCTCAAGCCTGTAGCTGCAGCAACCACAGACTAGCTCTCCTTGGCGAGGTGCATTTCCACAGCTGGTGCAACAGCAGAAATATGGCAAAAAGCACTTCTGCCAACAATTCAAAGGCAGGCACTTATTCACAACCCCGTTATTGAAAGGGGGTTGGCCAAGAGGCCATACAAGCTTCCCAGAACCTTCCAATCTGGGGCCAAAATCTCTTTCCAACAGTCTGTCTGGTCTATTGACTGCACAAGGCATCCTCTCCTGTAAAGTCACAGACACACTGAAGGGAAGCCCAACACCTCCCAAGAGGTTTTTTTCTCATGGGGGAAAAAACCCAACAAGGTCTTCATCATGCACCTGGGATAATAATTTTACTGCATTCAGCGACCAAGCCTCAAAGAAAGCCAAAGCCATTTGCGAGATAGACCTGGACAAGCTGGTGGACACCAGGTAGATTTATGCAGCACCATATTAACGGGCACAAGAAAAACTGTCCAGTTTTTTAATTATTAAAGGGGACTGTGCAGAGACTGTCTACTGATGATACACAAGAGAGGGATGTGCCAAACTGCACCTTATAGATTCATGCAACAGCAATCAAGCTGCTTGCTGAGTTAGTTTGAGGACAGTACTGGCCAAAAACAGCACAGGCAGTGTTTCGTGTGTGTGTGTTTGTGTGTGAGAGTGGCCTTATCCTAACAGGCAGGAAGGGACACATCACTCAGTGCTAATGGAGAAACTGAACTATCATAAAGACCCCTCCCCAAAGGAAAGCTACCCCTGCTGTGTTCACACCTTGCATAACATCCATTTTCTTGCAACAACATATGATTGGCATTAGATAAATTTGCACATACGTATATGCAGGTAATGGGTAATATGTAATGGCTCTATATGTACATAAATTAATGCACATGTATACATTAGCAGGTGGAGGGGGTTAACAGCTCTCTTTTGTATGGACACTCTCCAGACCATCCTATTCAGATCCAGTTTATTGGGATAACTGTATTTTTAGCTAAGTGAAATTGAGGTACCACTCTACCAAGACTCTGACCTTCTTGGCTGGTAACAGGTATAAGCAAAGGGACGACCACGCATGCAAGCTGTGCACAGCTCCTCAAGCTACTTTTGGCTCAGCAGCACAGGAGATATATCCACCAACATGAAAATTAACAACCTCCTAATCACAACTCATCAGCTATGTATAGTCACCCAGAGCTGGGTGCAGATGCACACAAACACATATGTGGGGCCAGTGAGGGTGTCTGCACAGACATATGCAGACACATCCAAGATCAGATGCCCCAGCTGACATCCACCAGAATAGCTCCACTTGCACCAGTGTATGGTCTGGATATGAAATATTTATGTTAACACCTGACATCTGAAAGAAGAAATAAGAAGCAACTATTTCAAAGCCAGCAGGCTTTTTTCTTTTCTTTTTGTGAGACTTTTCAAAATCTGCAAAAGAAAGTAAATGTTGAAAACCAGGATAAACTGCACTTGAAGCTCACATGCAAGACAACTCATCAAGTCACCTCATCCAGAAACTACAGCAAAACCAAATCAGAGCTCAAGCACAAGCCATGCCTGAAACCTCCAGCTACTGAATTTACCAGGTGAAGAGAGTGCATCGTGGCTGACCAGAACAGTTGAGCTCCTCCGGGAAAACAGCAAAGGAAGGGCACAAAGGCCAGTATCATTTGCCAGGCTGGGAACTTAAGACACATGCAAAGCCGATTGCAGTTTTGCTGCTATTTTCAAAAGTGCAAGTTGTTTCAACAGAAGCCTAATCTGTGTATGTCTGGAATAGGAATGAATGGATTAGCCTTTCAAACCCTTCAAGATCAGGTCAAGATCATTCAAGCGAACCACAGCTACAGCAGAAGTTGAATTAGGCATCCGGCAACTTGTATTGCAAACAGAACATTTACTTATTGTAAAAAGTGCCCAGTGTTAGCGTTACCACTTTGAGGAATCTTTTGAGAATGACTAAGAGAGCGTGAGATTAGTAAACAGTAATCTATGTACCCAGATACATGGTAGGCATTAGTCATCTGTGAGCATGCTACCTGCACCGGTTTGCAAGGGACACTGTTGGGCATTGTTTGAAAGTCCTCTCCTGATTACAGCCCAACAATGGCATTGTTTCGTTTGAACTGCAGGTATTTATGTTGGGCATTCAGCTTTTCCACTGCTCCTTGATTGGTTCTTTTCAACTGAGTCCCATTAAATTAAAGTTCCTTCGCCAAGCATATCAAAGTAACACCAGAGAATTTTTCATAAGCATTACTTGACCCGGCTGGTGTATTTTCATGTTTGAAAATGATTTTCATTCACAATAGGAATGGCTCCTGCTATTGTCAGAGAGGCTCTTTTGTTTCACTTGATACCACTAACTAGCCCATGCCTCAAGTGCCATTAAGATATTTGACAGAGGTTCTCCAGCTAGAGTATTTCTTTGGAGGGGTTATTGTGAAAAACATCCCCAATCTGAGTCAGGGAGAGAAAACTGGAACGTGGGTCACCCTCTGCTCAAACAAGTTCCCAAGCCACTAAGGCCAGTGCTGCATACGCCCCAAGATCAGCAGAAAACACAAAGCTCCCATCAGAGCCTCTTCCTTCAGAGGTTCAGTCTCTGATGAATGGCCTTTCTGTATTTAGAAACACAATTTATATCTTCCACTGGAAAGGAAAGGTCATCACAAACAGTAAGGGAACTAGAGGAAAAATTTCTAAGTGCATCAGAAAACTGTTCTGCAAGGGTGAAGGTTGGTAGAGCCATTAATACTTTGTGGAGCACAGTCATTTCTAGAATAAGGGGCTGTTTACATTCGTCACCTCTTTTTCAGTATGTTTGTAACACAAATGCTTCTGAAAATCTCCAAGGGTCTGTCTTGGTATCCAGGAGCAAGCCAGCAAAGTGTCAGCCCCTTCTGGAAAATCATTCCCCATTGCAATCATGTCAAGATACCCACCACAATCTCTTACTTTCTTCTTCCTAATGTAATGGACCCCAAATTCCCCATGGCTCTCTCTACTTGACTAAACCCAGTCTCATCTCACATACTTTCCTACAGCAAACCATCCACCTTGGCGTATATCCCCCGGAAGTCTTGCAATTCTTCCACTGGGGACAGATGTACCTACAGACCATTTCCATCACTGATGGCTCAATCTTGACAGACTATCTCTGACCTAAACTGCACTGCATCTTCCACAATCTTTTGGAACTAATAGATGCTGGATCTCCTAGACCCTGCCCCAAACCACCTCAGATTCACCAAACAGCACATAAACAAGTGAAAGCAGAGACCACATATAATTTTTCATTCCCTTCAAGGTTCACCTGTGGTTCTAATACCCCTCCATTTTTAGTACATTGTTAAGCAAATCACATTAGCAGCACTAAAGGGATTTAAATAGGAAATTGTTTTTTTTTTTTTTTCCTAGTAGAGCATTAACAATGTCAAAAAGCCACACCCCTCTCCTGTCACGTTTGTTTTTGAGAGTATGTTCAATCAGCATTATATAGAGGCTTTCATGAGAACACAATGGCTGATGTATGAAATAAGCATCAAACTCTCCAAAACCTAGAAAGAAGTTTGAATCCTAACACTTTAAAAGCTCTCTGTCCCATGTCCTGCAAAAAAAAAAAAATATTTTAAATACTAACAATGGACATGACCAAAGTTGGTGAAGCCCTGTATGTATCTTCTGGGAACATTAACTGAAATTTCAACTACACGTTTCGGAAGACTTTATGTCATTGTTATAGCTTCTTTCTCCTGAACATTCCAACACAAGACATATGATCAGGACTGGCACCAGAAGGAGAAAATTTCAAGAAAATGTGAATTGTAGTCACAGAAATTTAATATTCTATGCTTTAGTTTCCATATTGGCCACAGAAACCTGTCTGAAAGTTGTATTCCTCCAAACAAACAGAGAAATAACATGTACACCATGCAGCTTTGAAGACAACCTGTATTTTGCTTTGGATACATATGCAAAACTCAACTACTTACTAATTCAGCAACAGAATTAGTTGATAAATAATGTTGAATAAATAACTCATCTCAGAAACTTTGTAACCTGTTGATAATGGCAAATAGAAAAGTACAAAGCAAGACCATAACACAGTGATGAAATATTTGATCTCTAGTAGTGAGAGGCAGTAACTCTGGAGCCAAGAAGACATCTACAAACCCTGGCCATGACTAGGACCTGCCAGATGAGGAGCAGGACACTCGTTCACAGAAGCAGTGCCTACCAGCAATCACTCATGGTGAAGATGCAAAAATAAAAGGGAAGATCCAACATTGTCATGTAAGAAGAGGCATGCTGATGTAGGGAGATCATACTGAAGGTAAGATCTAAATCTCTTCTATTTAAGTCTAGAGCCTCAGGCAGGAGGACCCACACCTTCTTCAGCTAACAGGTGATCATCTATTAGTCTCTACACCCATCATTCTACATTTGCACTGTTCCTGATTGAATAAGCTACTATTAGAGACAATGATGGAGAAAGGGACCCCTACATCCCTACTCTAGGAAAAATGATGGGTAAAAAAAGAGACATCCACTAAGACAAATTTTTGAACTGTTATATGACAGGTTTTGTTTAACCCAGATCTCAGTCTATGCTGTGGCACAATCCATTCTCTGCAGCATTCCTGCCTTGAAAGCATGACCTCAGCAAAACCACAACTAAGGCAGAAACTCTGCCTGGCTTGGGATAAGCAAGCAGTTGGCTGAGACTGTCTTGATTGTCTGTCTTTGCCTTGATTGCAAATGAGAGACAAGTGTTAAGAGAAGTGATTAAGCTTCAATTAAAGTGGCTGAACTTCTTGTTGGTGGGTTGTGGTTTTCCCCCTCCCCACTCTCTTCCTTTTTAAAAAGACATCCCTTAGACAGCTGAGCTAATAGAGTCCAACATCTTTGATGATAGTGATGCTAACACTAGAAACAAATTATAGTGTTCAGAAAGTTTGAAAGACTGAAAAGAAATGCAGAACGTGTAACACCAAATTTGCCTGTCAAGTACTTTTTTTTATTACTGCTTGTTTCATTTTATTTTATTCTTAAAAGTGATGTTTTTGCAGCTATCTGCCTCCCCATTGGCAATTCCAGCTTGGAGAATACTGATTTGCAACTTCAATCATTGCCTGACACACACAGTCCCTGCTAAGTGAGAGCTGATCCATAACAGGTATTTCAAATTTTCTTAAGTCACAATGTATCACCCTAAAGTGAAGCATTTAATTCACAGGACACACTCATCTGAAATCAGCAAATTTATTTTTTTTTAAATGTAGAAAGCCAACTTAATATTGTGAGTGCAAGCAGCCATGTACACACACCACCAGCATCACCTGGCAGAGCTCCTCCTCAGACTTCAGCAGAAATTCCCTTAAATAAAACCAGCTGAGAGTCTGGCTGAACATTGTAACATAATTCTGACTCACAATTTCTGCTTTTTTTAATTACCTTTTTATGTGGTTTTAACCATATATTCCCTTAGCTGACACTTTTTAGTAAATGATAGGGCTTCACTGCGAGACCATGTGGCACATACTGCATTAACCAGTGGCTTGCACTAGTGCTGCTTTGCTAATAACCCTCAACACTGGTGGCTGCTTATTGTCACAAAACATTGTATTTGAGGCACTCTCATTGGGACACAAAAGATCAGAGGACACATACTCCTGCAGAAAGACACTCTGCATCTAAAACCAGTACTACTGCTGCATAAAGACCAGGTGATTTAGCCACAACAGCACCTTAAGACAGCATGGTCCAAGTGCATTTTCTACTTTATTTTTTCCAAGAAAACAATACAGAGAAAAAAAAAAAAACAGGCAGGTCCAAGCTTTCCTATTGCACCAGATGACCAGCTACAAGCTGCCTTTTCTCCTTGCAGATGGCAGAGCAAAAGACCACCTCCTTAGCAGCCAACCTCAGCAGACACAAGGCATGTAGTAACGTGTGCCCAGATAATGAAAGCAGAGCAAGCTCCAGGGGTAATATATGTTCCTTTTCATTTGTGCAGCAGCAGCTGCACAGAAAAGACAGACTGCATCTGGAAGAGCATCTTGATATAGGTGCCACCAAAGAGAAGGAAGCAACACTGTGGGACATGTATTCATTGCTCCCAGTGATAAGACAGAGGTTGTTCCACAAAGCTTCACTGTTCTTAAAAGGAATATTATTGCCACAAACAATGCTGTTTTGGCTAGGCTTGAATCAGCAGAAATACTCTGCATGCACTGAAGAAATCATCATATAACCTGGAAAATTTACTTCATCTTTGTTTCATTTCACTGACACACCAGGTATTTAACTCCCCAACAATGTGATGGCAACATTGTGTAAATGAAAATTTCTGATAAATGGTGTATAGGAGAATTGGCTGAGCCCTTCTAAATGTAGCTGTGAAATGCATCAAATTCAACAAAATACAGATACAGCGAAAATCAGGTGATCTGGTTTAACAGAACTCTAGAGGGATCTTCTGTTCTCTGGGTCTGCATCAGCTTCTCACATCCTAAATTTCACACTGACTTTTGAGTTCAGATGGACAGCATAACTCAGCCCAAACATGAGCACTTCCACCTGACTCTCTAACTCAGGCCAGACTCACTTAAAACTCAGCCCAGGTTCATCAAAAGGTTTGCAAAACCTCCCTGAACTTGGCCCAAGGTGGGATGTGAAATGGGTTTCAGCTGTAACAGCTTTCACCTGGTTTGAGGTTTGCTTACTGAATTTTTCCCACACTACCCATTAGGGCTCAGATGAGAACTACTGCTCCCCACCCACTTCTCTTATCTCTGCATCTTGTAACTAATATTATTAAGTTAATGTATTTAGTTTGCTCCTCAGCCATGGGAAACAATCATTCTCCTATTACCTCTTTGATTTAAGTATTGCATATAAAAGCACAGACCTAAATTTGGATGTCAGTGCATACAGGAGGTTTGCATTGACCTCAATCAAGAGATTCTCATGGATAACAAAGGATATTTTTTAGACCACATATAACTCTAAACTCATTATAGGATGGGATAATTCAATGTGCTATATTCACAGTTAGCCTAAAGGTGCCTTGAATTTGATAAGTTCATAGCAATCATAGTGAGAGTTTCTTTCACCATCAGATCCTAGCTCTGTACAATCCCTTAAGCATCTTTTTAAGGATAACTGTATTTTTTGAACTTAGTCTATCTCATCTCTATCTCCCTGATAGTGGGTGGTGCCATATAGTAATAGGGAGAAATTAAGCCTGAGCAGAGCTGGCAGGAATTCCCAATACTGTTCCGGCAGCCAAGCAAGTTCGTTTCTTGTTTAATACTGCTCAGATAGCTCGATGGAGCAATTTGGCACGTGCATTTAGCCACAGTGACTCAGTGCAATTACCAGGGTGTCCTCCATGCCCATGCTCTTTGTGCTTACCAACACAAATGGTGACGGTAGAAAAATTCTAGAACACCACACCCAGTGACACCAGCAGACTTGCAAATGGGTTTGAACAGTTGCAAGCCTCTGCACAGGTACAAAATGTACCTGTTTTGGGGGATGTACAAGACATCTCAGTCTTCCTTTCCTCCCCATTCTGGCTTTTTTACTAACAACAGACACTAAAAGCACCAAAAACTTATTTAGATTGCTGCTTGTTCTATGCAAGAAAACAAAAAGTCTAGAAAAATCAGGAATTACAGGAAAGTTGCTCAACAGGAATGGAAAGAGAACAAATTCAAGTCAAACCACAACCTGATAAATTACCCACTTCAGCAAGTGATTTTGAATTGAGTCAAAATTATTAAAAATATTCTTAAAACTAAAATTTGCTAAAAAACCTCAAATAATAATTTGTCCTGATGCAACACAGAACAATTTTTAATTTGGTGGTGAACACTCTGGGAACAGTTACACTTTTACTAAGAGAAACGTTCAAAAACCATCTTGTGTCTCTGCTGCAACATGGATGAGGTATCACTAGCCCTTCTGACTCCAGAAAAGCCATGGTGTGCTGTCTTTGCATTCATTTTAGACCTGAGAGGGGTCCAGCTGGGTCTTTCCAGCTCTCACAGGTACCTCCCTAAGGTCATTTGGGCAGAAAAGTCTAGTCTTATAGTCCTTGCAGGCAGTTGCAAGGAGGTCAGGTGAAAACCTGAAGACAACACCTTGCCTTCCCACCAGGAGGTCAGGAAAGATTTCTATAGAGTTTAATACAGATGAAATTACCAAGGATAATTGGCTTTAAAAACTCAAATTAAAGCTTGTGTTCATCTTTCTATTCATTGAGTTGCAATCAGGCTATAAAATGGGGAAGAATATCTTTCTCATATGAAAACTAAGTGAGAGCTTGTCCTCCTAGCGCTGCCCAGACTTTCAGGACAGTGTCACTCTTCCTCACAGGGAGAAAAAGAGCTTATCCTTATCACTTCTCTGCAAGAAAGTTCCACATGTCCACATATATCATTATGGGATTTGGTCAGAAATTTTAAACAAGACCAATTTTTCCAGCACCAAAAAGTGTTTCTGTAAAACCTAAATTATCCAGGAGAAAGTATTGACTTTTCTGGGAATATTCACATTTCTAGCAGTAAACTGAAAGGAGTTATTTTCTTCTGGGCCTGTGCAAGCTTCCTCAGAAATATGCAGATGGTCAGAATGACCCAGAATGGTTCAGCAATTCCAGCAACTTTCCTATGGCAGGGCTTGGCTTGTTGCAAGCTGTATTCTCTGCTCCAGACTACAAATGCCAACATGCAGCACAACTCTGTCCACCTAAGCAGCATTTGGGGTCCAGCAGTTGAAATATCAAAATGCCAGCATGACTTTTTTAAATTTTCATTATTAAATTCAAATTTGCATAATTTCTTCTGGAACATAAAGCACTAAATCTGGATGAAAGGAAAATTTTAATTTGGGCATTTTCTGCGTGATGGCCACTCATGTTTTTCTTCAAGTTTTAGACATTGGGCAGTTTTTCTAAGAATTTTTTTCATAGAAAACACCATACCTTCAAAGTGTCCTTTTTGTCATCTCTTTCTTTTTTATGGTACTCTTGAAGGCAAGAAGATCTGTCCCACAGACCATACTGGTTGGACTGGTGGACAGATTTTTAATGCCTCCTTCTCCTAGCTTTGCTTGCTTCCTAGTCCATTTGCACTCAAGAGAATCACCAAGCAGCTTGGCTGTAGTTATTGGGCACAAGAAGTATATAAATGTTCATACAAAAGGGCTGGAGCCAGTAAAAAACAAAAACATTAATGGTTCCTGTAGTGCAGAAATTCTAAATATTTCTAGCTGAATCCAGCTTTTTATGCTTATCATCTGCTTTACTTGTTTTCACTTTTGTTTAGTAGAGTCCAAACTAAATACAGGAACAATTATAGTTGGAAAATATTTTAAATATTTTTTTATCTCCTATTTAGCCAACTTGAATGTTTAACATCCGATATTTTTAGCTGGAAACTCTTTTTTAATTCCCTCCCCTCTACCACCCATGCATTGTAGTGATGAGGCTTCAGAGATACATCATCTTTTCTGGAGGAGGGATACTGCCAGATAGCACCCAGGGCAAGGTGTCATACCAAAACACCAAACCTCCACAGCACACAGGCACATCAGAAGGCAGTTTACCATGCAATATGTAAACAACATATTAAATATGTTGAACAACAAATACCATATATAAAATACAGCCAACCAATTCAGCTTCCTCCCTCCAATGTAACCACACACAAGACCCCTTTCTTGGTAAACTTAGCTGTGCTCTCAGGATTTAGAAATAGGCTTAGGATTTCTAAAATAACCTCAAGTTCTGGGTGTTACAGCAGGACTTTAAGAAAGGCCAATTATTTAGCGCTGTATTTGAAATCAGGTGGGAGTTAACAGTGTTTCTCCATGCCATTAGCTAAGAGCCACGAGCAGCATGGGGCCAGGATGCCCAGGGAGATATTCCTGGAAAAACACCAGCAGTTCTCCCTCTTGACCTGCCCATGGTCCCAGAGCTGCTAGCAAGGGCTATGGTACAAGTCTGGAAGCACATCTGAGACATTCACACTCTCCACCTAGGTCATCTCCAAGGTCATCTCCACCTCTACGTGCAGAAGGGAGAGAGATGTTGAACATGCTAAAAAAAAAAAAAAAAAAATCAGAGCTCCTCTGGAAATTTTGTAGTGACAGAGTCAAAAAACAACACATAGCTCAGAGTCCCAGGCTCAAACATCAGGCCTCCAGTATTTGGCTGAATATTGACCCACTGTTGTAAAATGTTATTGCTCTTCACAGTTTTAAATAATGTACACATCACTTCCTGAATCCATCAGGTCTGAGAGTCTAAGTGAAGTGCTAAAAATGCAAATGTCTCTGAAGCTGCATTAATGTGAAATAAGATGGTCACTCGGTGTTAAGCTGTCTAGACTTAGGAATAAAGTCCCCCTAAACTGAGAAAACTCACCTGGCAGATAAGCTTTCTTGTGAGCCCTATCCACATGTAACATCCATCTCAGAGTTCCAAAGACCTGTGACAAAAGACTTCCCTACAAACTCCTACAAGTCAAAATTTTGCAAATACATCTTGAAATTAAAGGTTGAATATAACATAAGAGCTGAACGGATATTTAATACCAAAGGAAAAAATGAATGGAAGATTAACCTTCTCACGCCTTTTTTCCTCTTTTTTTTTTTTTTTTTTTTTTTTTTTTTTTTTTAAAAGAAAAACTGACGGGTCTGTTGTAAAAAAACCCCAGAAGAAA
>JANHGN010016579.1:5597-22799 GCA_024605025.1 Megaceryle maxima
TTCTTTTTTTTTTAATTTTTTTTTTTTTTTTTTTCCGGTTAAAAAAAATTAAAAAATTTTATTCCAATAAGGTTTGGGGTAAAACAAGGGGGGGGGGGGGGTTGGTAAGGAGAAATACAGTACTCACTAAGAGATTGGTTTGCTCTTCAGACTGTCTTCATTAGACACTAACCCTAGTAAAACAGGCACAGATGTTTTGCCTCCAGCATTGTGCAAGCAGTCAAATCCATTGAGGGCTTTGCGAAGAGGCTCTAGTGATTTTGGGCAGTTGTTGACTATCAGCTTGTGTGAAAAGGATAGAAGAGATATGTCATCTCATCATACCACCATAGAAAGAAGGAAT
The DNA here is from genome assembly GCA_024605025.1 of Megaceryle maxima. Classification (NCBI taxonomy): domain Eukaryota; kingdom Metazoa; phylum Chordata; class Aves; order Coraciiformes; family Cerylidae; genus Megaceryle; species Megaceryle maxima. The sequence goes on from JANHGN010016579.1 coordinate 5,941, forward strand.
AAATTTGTGTTATGAATCCAGAAGACTTTGAGTGTGTTGCTCCTGAAGTCACATCTTGGTCTTGAGCTGAAGTCTTCAGAGCATTTAGAGAGTTAAGTGTAATCAGGCTGAGGTGTGCAAGTATGATGCACATACTAAAGGAGACAGCAGCTGTCATTATAGCATTTTGAAAGCCTAGTCAGCCAGGAATCACAGATTAACAAGTCTAGTAAGACCTGAAATGTTCACTAGTTTTGATAGCTGAACAGTTGTTCTTGATAGGTCGCTAGACAGCTGAGGTCCTGCTAACCCATGGCTTAAGGATACCATATTGTTTAGCACAATTCTCCTGTTTGATGCTAAGTTGTTTGTAGACCAGTGCAGCTGGGTGGTGTTACACTCAAGGTTGTTACCACAGCTTCTCCCTGACGATTCATGAAGAGCATTCTTAGCAGTGTACCTGCTAGGGAATGCATAGCATTTGAGGCTGAAGTTGATCGTTTGTCGGATGGCAACACAGAGATTAGTCTGATGGAGTACCCTTCTGAACCTATTCTTTCTTGGTACTGAACTTTTAATCAGGTTATAATCTGCAGAACAAAAGCTCTTGCATAAGATTTGGACAATGCATAGTCCTTCATTGAACAGGAAATGTGCATGATGGATTTATGTTCTGAGCAGATGGTAGATATTATATATCGGCCTTCTGCTTCGTACATTTATACTGCTTTTAGGATGGAGTTGTAGTACTACTTCTAATTGCAGTTATCTAATATTTTCTACTATTATCTCAATTCATGAGGTAGATCTTAATTTTTTTTATCCAAAGGGAATTAATAATCATCATCTGTAGGCTTCTTGTCTGGGCATGATCTAGGGATCTTTGACTGTGGTAATACCATTGGCAAGAGATGTATCTTGCCATAAAGTGGATTTCCTTTTTCTGAAGCATGAAATGGCCTGTATCCTTGAGTTTTAGAAGAGGATGAAGATTAAGGGTGTAAAAAAGCAGTTAGACACTAAGCTCCCACAGACTGGATTTGGTACATTTCTACTATTTATATCTTTGAAAATCTTAATTTTTGCATGGTGTATATGGTGGGTGTTTAAGGAGGCAGCAAAGAAGCTACTTTCTACTGCTTGGTTCTGTAATTATAAATACACCGACTCTGGTACGAGAAACATGAGACAATAAGTCTTGGTGATGGTTAAGTTAATTCACTTTTAGAAGTTCAATAATTCATCTAAGAAGTGTCAGCAGCTGGGTGTTGTTAATGGTAAGCCTTTCATTTCTGTTAAATCAATTGTGAATAATAGGATCCTTCAAAGAAAAATGATGAAGTAAGCATTGATTTCCAAATTGTGTCTGATATTGGAACATTAATAAAATCTAGAGCATGCTGGCAACTAGGACCTCATACACTGATCACCTAAGTAGCAATCAGAGAAAATCAATAATTTTTGTGTATGGTGCTAGATCTGTTAACATTTCATCTGTCGCCATTCATCATTGTGTCTATAATTTCATTTTTATAATTGTTTAGATTTTGGGGGGCTTAATAGTATGCATTGAATCAAGCGCTTACTGTCAAGCTTTTGTGAAACAGAAGTGGCATTGCCATGATGTCTGCTGTTCACTAGGTGTTTGTCTTAGTGTTTTAGGGCTTTCTATAGTCATGGTCAAAATAATGTCTGTGTATTTCAGATGAGGTTAAATCTTAGAGGAGTTACAAGCAGAGGGTCCTCTATCTTTTTCTAAGCTGTGAGGAGCTGTGTTGCTCACTTATGTAATCACATGCAGTCTCAACAGGGATGTTACAAACATCTCCAGTAATGATGGTAAAACTCTGTTGAAGAAACAGCCATAGAGAACATCCTCAGAACAGTCAGACTCCTAGTGTGGCTGCTTCTGCAACATCTTCCTCGGCCTGTTCCCCAGCTACACCTTCTGGCTCTCTGTGCTTTGCTCCAGGATGTGTTGTGGAGGGTTGTGACTATTGGGATGTGTCAGAGGAGGAGACTGATGGCCAGATTCTGTCCTTTAGTGGCTTTATTACAAAGATTTTGGTGACAGGAGCATCAATGAGTGATCTGAGAGGGAGTAGTTGATGGTAGAAATTCCACCGAGGCCCGGAGGCCATAGGCTTTTGTGGATCGCCTGTCTGTGTGCCTTGTAGTTCCAGCCTCAGAGTCAGTGAGGTCTTGTAATGCAGTGTGAAGGTTACAGACTTGTGGGTGTGGGGTGTTGTGGGTTTTTTTTGGTTACTTTTAATTCTACTTGAAGGATGGGTTCAATGGGGTTTTGCTTTGGTTTAGTTGGTGGTTGTTGTTTTTGTTGTTTGGTTTTTAGAGCTTCTAGGCCCTGACTTTTTCTGTCCAGTGTTCTGCTTACCAGTGATCCCATTTTGTTTAAAGCTGTAGTGAGTTTGTATCGAAACCCACATCCAATCAGATCTGCTTCCTATTGAAGTCAATGGGAGTTTAGGCTAAAAACTGGATCAGGATTTGGCCCATAAAGCATAGCAAGAAAATTTAACAGTTATAATAAAACTCTTAAGGCAAATAAAATGTTCTAGCAGGTGTTCATAAATGTGCTTTATGCTCATAGATTCTGTTAAATGTTAATACTAAGGTCCTGCAGAAGCTGCACATAAGGACTGTGTGAAGGAAGCAAATGTCTGTTAAATGTGCTGTGCAATATTGTAGCAAAGGTGGGTGGCAGTGCAGTGCCACGCTACCTATTAGACTGAAATATGAAAGCTATTAGGGATTCTGCTGAATTTTCATTTTGTGAGGGAGTAGTTTTCAAGAGAGAACATATCATAAAAAAAGCCATGTGTTGTACAAAACTGGAAAACTAGAAACATCTTTGTCAGTGTATGCAGTTTTCTTGGATGTATGCAGAACTTATTAAGGACAACTACTACCATACTGTTTTAACAATAAATGTAAAGTAAGACAATACTTGTGAGGAAAATAATAGGTGAAAAGGAGGTTTATTTTTTGTATATTTAATTTTCCTTAAATTTTTGGGTTTTTTGTTTGTTTTTTTTTTTCCTTCATGCCTTAGACAAACCCAAGTCCTACCATGACCCTAAATACATTTTGAGAATAATAGCTGCTGGCAGGATTTTATATTTTGATTGTTGTCTTATGCTAACTTTTAGTATCTTTTTAATCCATCGCTTCACCAAAGTACTTCTTCATCAAAGCACAGCGAGGTCCATTTTATATTTCCAGGAGCTTTCTGGCCTTCCTCCTTTCTGGCTTCCAGGGGGAAGCATTCGTTGGCTTTTTCAGCAGGTTTTGCAGCATGCCCTGAAAACTGGTAGATTGTACTGGCTTGGTTTCTTTGAGCAGTTAATTTCATTAGGATTCAGGTCAAACCCACAGGGCAAAAAAAAATATCCTTGTGTACTGGAGTTAGTTCCTAAAATGACACCATGAATGCAGCAGTCATTGTTAGAATGTGTTTTGTTGGTGTTTGATTAATTGACTGAGTTATCATCTCATCAATGCTCAGTCATTGTGTTGCAGGATAAAAGCAACCACGTATTACAAAGATACTCTCTTTCCCAGTTAACTTCTTAATGTTCTGTGCTAAAAGAGAATGCATTAGCTTACAAAACACTAAGGTGGCTGAGTGAGGGAAGGTCTTTCACATGACATTTAAATCTATCAAGTTACAAGCATCGCAGCTGCCCTTGTAGTGCATGCCCGTGTCAGAATGGCCACATAATGTCAAAAGGACTCTTCCACTGTTGCCTTGGTCTTATCCTCAAGTGTTTGTTCCCTGCAGTGTCAGTGATGTAATTTTTTTTAGCTGATGGATATGGAAGTGTCTCACAAAACTTGCTTCAGTCTACCTTGTAAAAAGGGTTGAAGCATGCACTTATGCAGTGAATTCTCTTCACAAACAAAATTGCAGGACTACCAGGGTGGTGCAACCTCTTAGCTTTCTCCTCTGTAGTAGTGCTGTACAAGTGTGCTTCTGAATTTTCAAAGCAAAGCCAAGGTTCATCATCAGCTGGCAGATTGGGAGCTCCTGCATGTCATGTAGAATATCTTTTCTTGTAATTCTTCTGGAGCAAGAGAAGCAAGGTGGTAAAAGACTAGGAACTGTTTTTAATCAAGTGGAAAATATGTCAGTACTTCTCTTGTAAGTTGGCACTTCTAGAATAGTGATATTCATGCATAACTTTTAATCCCTGCAGTACATTACAAATGCATTGTGTGAGAATTAAATGTTAATTGAGGCCATTATTTTATGAGTGGACTATTTATATAGTAAAGTTATTTGAAGTAATGGGCCATGAATGCATTTTGTTTATTAACTTCCCCAGTGCTCCTTCTTCTATATCTTTTCTTATCACAGAGCAGTAGTTTTGAAATGGAAGGCACTCCCAATGCTATTAAGCCCTGAAACATATAAAGCATGTTACTTGTAAATGGTGTGTTTTGTTGATTTCCAGATACATGACAGCATACAGTCAAATCCTTTGGAAGATTGAGCTTTCAGGTAACTCTCCTTTCCTTCTGTGTTTGTTCCCCCCCCGGTAGAAATTTTTTCCCTTTGGTTAAAACTTGCTTGATTCAGGTACTTAAATGGTCTTCTCCATTCTAAAGATGAGAAACCTAGGGTAAGGAAAATTATTTACTTTGTCTGGGATTATGAAGGGAAGTCTGCCAGACAAGGAAATTAAATTGAGATCCCTTAAATGTCAGACCAGCTCCATAACTACTAGAAAGTCCTTCCTTTCTTTTCTAAAACGTCTGTCAGAAATGTATAGTAAGATCTAGATTTTGTAGGATTTCCATAGGACAACTACTCTGTGCCCCTGAGGGAGTGAATACTCACAATTTGTATAAATTCATCACCCTTTGAAGATGAGAGTACTGTATCTGTTATTAAATCTGGAAAAAAGACACTGTCAAGCCAATGTACTTGTAATAATATTTTGGATTTCCTTCTCTAATTGTTTAATGGAATTAATATGAACTTTAGCTATAAAGTTGGACAGCTGCAGCAGGATGTGATTTAACTGTCTCTTCTTTCAACACATTCTGGCAAACTTTACAACATGCAATGTTATAAAAGTCCTATTTATCAGTCATGTAGCCTTCCTGCACTTCCTTAATTTCCAGTTGTTTATCCATTGCTTTTTTAAAAAGACCAAGTTCATATTGCTCCTCGGTCTTGGTTGTGATAAAATGCAGTGCAAGACCAGAAGCTTGCATGCTTCCTTCCCTCTCATCAAAGATGTTGGGACTTGTGTATGAGTGGTGGTTACCTGATGAACTGCAGCATTAAGTGATGCAGGGTGTAACTAGATTGCCTGTCTGTTCGTCACATGTTGTCATGGTTTCCTGTATCTGCTGAGAGAGTTGGTTTTGCAGTTCTGTCTTTTGCTTGTTGCATCCAAACTCCCTTTCGAATACATCTGTCCAAGTAAGGAAAACGTGAGGAAGGTGCCTACAGAACCATGCAAAACTCTCAGTTTCTAGTAGAAACTGTTTTGATGGTTGATGGGTTTGCTCGTTTGTTTTTCTTGCTTTGTGCTTGTGAACTATTGTAAGCATTTATTATTCTTCGTGTTACAGTACATTTAGGCTCTGGACTTTTGAGCATTGCCAAATGAACACAGCAGAAAGAGCCAACCGTTTAAGGGGGAAGTATTTAATTTATATAATAATTGTATGCTAATAATATATAGAGATAGTATATGGCAGTCTAATGAGGTTTAAATACCGCTGGGTTGACCTGGTAATCTATAGTGCTTGCCACAGCATGGCTGCTGCCTTGTACACATTGTTTTGTGCCATTCTGGAGGCAGCTGCTAGAAGACTCATCATCATGGTGACCTCCTGAGGACATCAGTTGCTGCGTGTGCCAACAGGACTGTGCCAAGCATTAAATTCTGTCTCAATAACCGGGACAGGTTTGCACACTCTGATCAATTACAAAATTATGGTCTGTTTTCTTATAAGGTGCTGCTTTCTTCCCCTTGGTGTGGTGTCCGGAGTTCCTTAGGTGGGAAAGCTTAAAAGGCTTTTGCAGGCCACCAGATTGAGAGCCTAGAGACAGCTGGCTATAGCAAGCAAAGAACTGTGATAAATGATAAAAAGAACCCCTAAAACACACATGAGAGTCCTGAATGAAGTCAAGATTGAAGTAATTTATTCTGGATGATTTTAACAAAAAGGCAGCTCTTACCATTTTAAAAGAATATACCTTAAGTCATATTCTAAAGATAAAAGCTATCAGGTGCAAAACCATGATATTACACAAGATACAAATTATTATGGTTTCTTAATGTGCTTGTGGTTTTTAGTTTTGCATTTATTAAATAGTTAAAAGTTCAACTGTAGATATTTTAAATCAAAATCAGAATTTTCTCACAAAATGGGTGATTACATCATTTGCACATTTATATTGTAAGACATTTTAATGATATAAGCATTTTTTCATTTAGACAGCAACCATAATAAATTGAAATAAAATTCAGCCTTGATTGATGTTCTCTGTGTCATGTACAGGGCAAGTCCCATCTATTAAATGTGGTTTGCCAAGGCAGCAATATTAGTAGCATTTGAATGTTTTTCTTATTAAGGAGAAAAATGGTCAGCAACATCTATACCGTCTGCTCCAAAGACGATGGTAAATGGAAACTGCCTGCAGCACATCTGAATTCTGTACTGTATTTGGGATGAAGGTATGATGCAGGCAGTGAGATTTTTTATTTTTTTTTTTTCTCCTTGAAAATTAGGATAGACTATTACAGTTCTTAGGATGAAAGAGAGAGGCTGATTACAACATAATGGAGTGTACTATATTCATCTCTTTGAAATATGACCTCACTCGGCCTTTTCCATTTTACAATCAATTCTCTCATTCCCTTAATGAACCTGTGCGTTCATGAGTCTTCCTTGGAAGTATGCACATGAAGTATTGCAGTAGCAGAGAGTCATTGTCTGCCAAGCAAGTGCAGGTAAAGTGTCTCTCTTGTAGTCTTGTTCAATAACACTATGAACTGCTAATGCATCGCATCAGGTTCCGTATTGTTTTGTTGAAAATTATGTGATCCTATTTATCTTGTTGTTCATAGTTTCTCTAAAATGGTAGCTTCAGAAAACTGGTTCAACATCATCTGGCTTTATTTCTTCAAAACAGTACGTATGTGTTAGAGGAGAGCTATCAGAAAGGTACTCTTTAAGAAGTCAGTGCTCTGTTAATAGGTACTGAAATTGAATATACTGTAGTATTATGATAAAGGAAGAGAAGAAAGGCTCTTTGGGAGAAACATATAAAGTTACATAGAGAATTACTGGAGGTACTATAAGATGTACTGGAGGTACTGGAAGATGTAATTTTTAAAGGATTGAATACCTAGTATGTGACTTCTGTATCTATTGGCTTCTTTTGGCTATCAGTGTGATTGGATGTTATAAGAGAATACTGTTAATACTGTTGTACTCTATGCTCTATTTATATATTTGTGTCCTTACCTGTATTTATGGATGTATTTTTAATATAAATTGTTTAGCTGTAAACTAGTACAGATTGTATATAGCCATAACTAATACAGAAACAATTTATATATTGTTGAAATACATCTGTGTGTATATTTAAGTAGTTTTATTATTGGCCCGTAGCTGGTAACTGCCTGTTGACCCTTTTCAACTTGCTACAAAATGCAAAGGCACCCACTGGGTGATACTCATAAATACAAACCAATCTGGCTGGTACCCAGCATCAGACTATGAGCACAGAGCCTGTTGCGTTCACCACTGGGAAATCAAGGCAGCAGGGAATATGGGACAGACTCCCTTGTACCCTAAGCTCCCTCTACTCAGAGAGCTGCCAGGAAGGCTGAGCCTTACTGGGAACTACCCAGGAGAGTTGGCAAAACCTGGTGGAAAAATATTGAGACTAAATCACAAGCAGAGTAAACCAAACAGAAAAATTGCAGAAGCCTGAAAACCTTTTTAATGTCAATTTCATGGAAATTCTAATCACTTGATATGTCACCACCAGCACTGATTTGATTAAAAATGGCCATGAAATAAAGATTGAGCTTAGAGAGAAGAAAGAGTCCTGTCCATTATGTCAAATGGATAATTCATTGTGCCAGAAAGCAGTGTTTCATTTCGGTTAGGCCAAAGTCAGTGTCCTGACTTTGTGTGAAAACTGAATTGAACAGGAGACCTGCTCTGGTCATGAGCTGTACAATAAGTGCAAGTAAGTTTAATTTTATACAACAAGAGAAAAATCCCTCAAGTTTTGGATCACATTAGGCCTATTAAAAGTTGGTTTTTTAATTACTTTGGAAGAAACACAACCTTTGCAAATGTAACCCCTGCTCTTCTTAGATCCTATCTTTTACTTTTGATGAAACTTTTGATCCAAAGCAGTCTGGTCCAAATTACATTCATAACAAACACATTAGTGGTCTCTCTTTCACTTGACTCATCTCCCTTAACCTGCTCTATAGAACTGTGGATCTTGTTGGTTTTTAGTAGTTTCTGTAGTTTGGAATAGTGTAGCTGACTCCATGCAGGTGGAATCATCTTTTTCGTTTATTTTAATGCCAAACTTGCCTGGAAACACTCTATCCTTGTTTTGTTGCTCATTTCATTAAAAAACCTGTCCTGTGTTGTCCGGACGTTTCATTGTGGTACGAGTTCATCTGTAATACTGGGGTTTAGCTGAAAACTGACAATTGGGGTGGGGATGGGAGCGTTTTGGCTTTCAAATGTGAGAAAAGCAAAACACGCTAACAGATTGCTGTTTTTGTTGTCTGGGGGATTATGTCCAGGATGTTTGAAAATTTGATCAATTCAATCCATCCCGTTTATTGCCAGTTCTTTTTTTTTCCACAGTTGACATTACCTGTGCAAGAGTGAGACTTCTGCCAAGCAAAGAACTTGGTGGTACAGAATGTGGTTTTGTTTGGAGGTGTCCCAAGAAGCCTGACTCATGCACTGTGTGTGGGAGAACCTGCGCTAGTACATTGACCATCGCCTGTTTTCGGACGTAAATGCTGCTTGTGATATTTCTGTAATGTCTCATCATCTTCATTACCTCATCCTTCATGTAGCATACACACTCCTCTGTTTTCAGCCAGAGCTCTGCATCTCCTGTGTACTAAGTGACTGGGGCCCCATTTAGAAAGCACATATTCAGTGGGGGTACTTATGCATGTGCTTGTTGATTAGACCAAAGCCTCAGCTGATGTCAGTGGGATTGAATGTGCATTTAGCTCAGGCTTTCCATGAATAGGAATGGGTTCATGCTGAAATGCCTTTGAGTAATGAAGAATGAAATGGTCTGTTCGATACTCTTCAGAGGACTTGAGGATAATTTTGTTAGTGATGGAAAAAAGTGAACTGTTTGCTTGTCTGCATCTGATCAGAACTGTACTACAGTAGGTCCTCACAAAATAATTAGTATCTCTCACAGGTCTGACATTCAGGACAAAGGACAGCTTGCTGCTAAGAGGGCAGCTGGAAAGCCTGACCCACGTCCTGGTGAGCAATTCGTTACCTGCTGTTACTAAGCAGACTTATGGAAGCTTTTGGTTCAGGTCCATCTTTCAGAAGGTTCATGTATGCGTAGACAATTGACATTTTGTATTTAGTAGATAGGAACCGTTATTTCAGCAGAAATATTAACTACGCTCAAGTGTCAGATGGACAAAGAGTCACTTGTTCTTAATAATCTATTAATCATCTTTTTACTCTCCAGTCAATTAAAAATATAGTCCTTTTAATCTCAAAAAATTTTTAAGTTGAGATTAAATCAAAAGGCTCTGATTGTTTTACTACTTGTTTTCTGATGTTTGAGTTCATAAGGAACAGGTATTTTGAAGTTTTTATTCTGTGGTCACAAGTCTGAGAAACTTGCTTAATTTTAAAGCAGAGGATGTGATGGTTAAGTTGTAGCGGTATAACAAAAACTGCAGGCTGTGAAATTGGCAGAGTGTCGGCAATTCATTAAATAAAGTCTGAAGGAACATCTGTGGTTGTGAGATGGTATTCCAATGAAGAAAGGAAGCTATCTGCCTGTAGTTGATCTCACTTTTTCACATCCAGTGTTTACTATATTGATCCACTCTAAAGAAGAAATAATGTACCATTCTTTTTCTAAAATACTCAGTTCAGAATTGCTTAAGCATTTTATGATTGCATGGTCCAGGTCTTAAGTTACTGGACTGCTTTGCTTCCCAGTTTCAGTTATATTTGTGGTTTGTTACCTACTCTTTTCTAGTACTTAAAGCTTTTGCTGGTATTAAGTACTAGGAAGGTGAAATGTATTGCCTTCTTGGATGTATTCTGATGCTGTGTCACAAAAGAGCTCTGTAAAGCAAAATAGCATTGATCCTCATAGCTATAAATACAGATAGAAATGGCCATCTGATACTGTGCTTATAGAAAAAGGCATTTCTGAAACATTGATTCTGATGTTTTTAGATGGAGACATAATAGCTGAAATAAACAAGGAGTAACTCTTTTTAAAAACATGGAAGAAATTTCCTCCTCAAAAAGAGACAAAATAACACTGAGAATGGAGTCTAAATGTAGCACTTGCTGCTGTAAAATTATGTCTGACCCGCTGGAGCAATTTCTTACTGAAAGGCTGACTGCAACCTCGTGTATCAAAGAACTTTATAAAATCCCAGAAATGGAAGTGCTTGCTTTATATGTCTGAGGTACATTTGTGAGCTGACGTTTAAATGGATACAGGTTTTGCAGGGGATACATGTGAGCTCTTAGAAGTATTGCTGTTTGCAGGCTCTTGTGGTTAGAGGAGTACCTTTTGGGACAAATGCTTTTTCAGTGAGAGGAGTGAATTTCACTAGTGTGCAGTATTTCAGGCTGGATTGTTGCCCTGCTTTTTGATTGCCCAACTAAGGACTGAGAAGAAAGAAAATTTATCAGTTGTAGTTGCTGGCAGCAGCCAGACAGGCTTTGTGAAATATTGTGAGAATTTGATGATTGACATCAAAGCAGAACTTCTCCTTTTCTTGGTTATATTGCTGCATATTGAAAGAGCTTTTTTTGAATCACAGGATGTCTGTCGCCCTTTTCCATTCAGAGGAAAATTCTCCTAGGAAGAAGAGGCAAAGAAAGGTACACAAGGTGATAGACTATAATAGATTAGGTCTTGTTCTGAATGTTTCTATGACTAGGACCCATGAAGAAGGAATGGGTATAGCTAAATATGATGAACAGGTACAACTAAAAGTAAACCAGGCTGTTGTTTTGTGTGAGAAGACATCAGCTGGTATATTTTTTTTTTTCCTAGACTTTAAAAAATTACTCATCCTAAACTGCTATCCTGTGAGAAATGTTTAAGAATATCAAATGGAGAGGCATGAGACAGACATACTGGAACTGTCACTTCTGCAGGAGTTGTGGCAAAGTGTAACTTGGGCTTATACTGTCTTCTAGGATGTGTGTCATGCTCAGAGACACTTGGACATAACAGAAGTTTAACAAGAAGATGCAGCAATATTAGTGGGGTGAATGCTATTAATGTTACTGTTGAATAGTGATCCTAAAAGATGAGTAAAGAGATGGTAGAATGTATTTGTGTTTAAAAAAAAAAAAAAAAAAAAAAAAAGATTTGGAGGAACTGGAGGGCATATCTAGCAAAGCTCAGGGAATAGGCACTGGGATGGCAGATGAAACTTTGCAGCTGACAAATCCAAGTAAAATCTTCCGAGTACATAATTTAACCTAATTGCATGTTACTGAATATAAAATTAACTACATTTACTGCAGGGAAAAAAGATAGCATGTTAGGCTTTTGTCTGTCTCTTAAAAAACAAAACCAAGAAAAGATGATATTAACAAAAATAAATTTATAGAATAGCTGTAATTTCTGGTTAGTAGTTACTGTCATTTTGCATCAAGGTGCTTTATAATAGGAATTCTTCTTGCCTCACTATGAAGAAAATAAGGTAAAAATAGAGAAGAACTGCAGGATGGGCAGAAGTGATTTGTGGCATTGGAAGGAATTAGTTGTGATTTGATACTGAAAGAAATAGAACCAGCTTAGGTTAGAGGATGAGCAGTCAGTGTGTGTGGTGGGTATCAATAAATCATGCACTTTCAATGTAGTTCTTTGTTCTTGTTGCAAGTTAAAGGCAATAAATGGAGATAACTGATTGAAACAGCATGGGTTTTTATACAATACATAATTAACTTTGGGAACTGGTGGCAAACTAGATATCTCAGTCTAAATGCATGAATTTAAAAAGGAAAACTGACATTTATATGGCTGATTAGAACATCTGCATTAACAGAAGTTAGGATAAACACCCCCTCCAACTTCACGTTTTAAGGAGTAGTTATAATTAAAAAAACAAGTTTACTCTGGGTATTCTATACTAGCACGCTGCAGTAATACCTTTGTTCTCTATGGTACTAGTCACTGTTAGGGCTAGAGGTTATATTGGACCAGAGATCTCCTTAGTCTGACTGTCCTTTTTTCAGTATTCTTAACATTTTTATGCATCTCCAGTGCAGCAGAAAGTATATAATTCTTTTTGTGAAAAGTGAAGTCTCAAGATTTTAGTAATTTAAAAAGAAAGGGAACACCACCACCGCCAGCCCCTCAAGCCCCCCAACCCCAAAAAACCAAACCCCAACTAAAACAAAACCCAAAAAACACCCCACCATTTTTTTTGGGTGCTTATTTACAGAAGAGGAATTATTTCTGAATAAAGGAAGTCTCCAATAGGTATCTAGTGATATGTTACTTCTGTAGTTGAGAGTGTATTCATGGAAATGCCCTCAAGAAAAGCAGATTTTGAGTCACACCAAGTAGTATGTTCAATCAAGGATTCACTACACGGTTGTTGAAAGTATGTTCCAGGATGGAGTGTGTACTTGAATGTATTCATGTATTTTTTTCCTTCCCAATAAAACTGACACTGATTTGGAAGAGATTTAAATCCTGGACTGTGATGTAGCTTATGTATTCTTCTGAAAGAAAGTATGTGGAACTTACTCATGTCCACTGGCTGTTATGAATATATGTGCTTCTCCCAGGGCAATGAGCACAAGCAGCTACTGCCCATTCATGAATATCTTATTCTTCCTATATGTAATGGGACTCCAAAGACATTCCTGTTCTTGTGGCCAGGGCTCCATTTGCAGTGAACCTGCATATATTGTGTGGTGTGTAGTTATAGTTTACAACATTTGCTTTTGTTAGGGTTTCTTCTGGGTAATCAGCATTTCAGCCACAAGTCCCTTTATTTGGAAAATGCAATCCTCGTACAGAAGAATGCGTTTTTTTTCCAGGAGGATAAAGCAGTGCAGTCACAAACAAATTTTTGTGCTAAAACTGTTGTGGAAATTTGTGCAGGATGGAAGTGGAGGTATACTCCCTCCCTGAACATAATGCTCCCCAATATTACTTGGTAGCTTTTCATCAGTGTCCCGTGGTTGCAGCTTTTTGTGCAGTGGAAGATCTCGCATTTATGCAAGGTGACACTAATTGCTGCACAGCCAGCTCATCTTAAATAGGTGTACCACTTTGATCTTGAAAATTAGTAGGAATTAGCTGGTAATGAGTTCTGCTTATTCATTGCAAGGGCTGGATTTTCAGCTTGTGTATGAAATCCAAGTCTGACTTCAATTTGTAAACTGGTGTTTTCCTGTCATGTGTTCATGAATAACTATAGAATGTGCCTTACTGCAGAGAGGATTTGGCTGGACCTAGACCCTGGTGCTGATCAGCTTTAGCAGCATGCTTTGTGAACTTCAGTCCTGGCTGCCTTGAACTTGTAGGGTGTTTCTACCTTCAGAAAGTGACAGCAGGTGAAGAGCTGTGAAAACTGAAGGATGCTATTGCAAGAGATTATGGTGAAAATTCTCCCACATGCATGCGTAACTTCTTTTAGCATTAAGGGAAACTAAGTGCTCACACCGAGGATAGAATAGAGCCTTTTGTTAATATCAAAGAGCCAATCAAGGGAGATTTTTTTTTTTATCTAGAAAACCTCCTGCTGCTTCCAAAGAAGTTCCTATTGCAAAGCACAATGATAAATAACCTTACTTCTTCGGTCACTGTATTACCAAGGGATATTGTACCATTGCACTCAGAGAGACTCATGAAATTCAGCTCTGTTTGATTAGATAGTCCAGTAACGCTGAGAAAAGCAGTGTGCTGGGCTGATTCTTTGCTGACTGAAGCCTCAGATGTTCTAGCCAGGTAGTTTTCCAGCATGTGTCACTCTCACTTGCCACTCCAGCTGCTGAGCAGAAAGAGTAGAGAGGGCTGGGCTTCCTAGGGAGTGTGAATGTAGCGGGCAGGTGATATCTGACAGATCTTCCTGGTAAGTGCCTCATTTTACATACTGTATGCAAGGATTAAAATTTCTTTTGCTTACTGTGCATTTACAGAAGGTGCTGTAGCAGATCTGTGAGACTGTTTTGTCTTTCAATTGTAATAGGTTTTTTTCCCTACAAAATTGTTTAAAAAAGCTTTTTGAAAATAGTGCTCTTTGTGAACAGGTAGAAATGGATTTTAAATAACTGGTTTTCATTGGTATATGATTTTATTTTAAAGAACTCGGGCATACTGCTGAGGATTTCCTTTCCAACAACTTACATTTTTCTTAAAAATAAAAATACATGGGAGGGGAGAGAGGCAGTTTGTAAGGGTGATTATTTATTTATTTTTTTCCTGCTTTTTGAGGAAGTGTCAGTGAAAATCGCCAATTGCTGAAGCTGTTTGTTAAAAGAATTGGGTATATTATGCCAGAAAGGAACAACTTCCTGATGAACTATTAAAGAAATGAAATTGTAAGGGTGATGTCACAGTAGGAATATAGAGCCTCTTCCAGAGCATTTACACATGAAATTAATGTTGACCTCATGCATTCCTCATTGGTTTTAACAGACTAATAAAGAACTTGACTAAGCCTGTGTTTAAGTACTTTACTGGTTGTGGCCATAGTATGTGATGTGTTGTTTTTTTGTTTGTTTGTTTTTGTTTGGGTTTTTTGTTTGTTTGTTTTTGTTCGGTTTTCTGTTTGTTTTTTGTTTGTTTGGTTTTTTTTTAACATGGTAGACTAATAGAAGCCTAAAAGATTGGTCTTATGAATGCAACTTTTCTGATTAGAACATGATGGATGTGGGAAGAAGGGGAGGAAAGTGCTTACTGGAACTTGAAATTTAGGTGGTGCCAGGTGGGCACTTTGGTGCTGGGTGGAGGTTGCAGTCCAGCCTTGCACTGGGGTACCCCTGTGCAGTCAGAGCTATGCTTTTCAGCCCATGGCTTCCAACAGAGAGAGCTCAGACAAAATGCAGTGCATTTTTTGGGCAGGCTGAGATGTAACAGGACCTTCTGAAGATGGGAGTCTTGCTTGGAAAGCTTTAGAAGCTTGCAGGTTAGGCAGATATGGCATCTGTCTCACCAAAAAGGGAAAATGGGAAGGGAATAAAGCAGCTGGTGCTCTCCAAGCAGTTCTAGTTTCCTCTACAGATCCATTGGCTCAGTACTGACTAAAATCCTTTAGGAAGGGCGGTGTCACTTTTGATGGTAAAACATCATTCCACCTAAGAAGAGCGTAGTTTAATGTGTATGCTCTTGGGTGGTGTTTGTGAGCTGGGGAAAGGACCCAGTTGTTTCTGAAACAAACAATGGGTGCATGCTTTGCATCTCCTGGATCCCATTGTCACTGTGAAGCGCTGCTTGTGCTTTTCTTGATTTTTTTTTTTTTTTTAATTTTTTAAAATTTTTTTTGCATGTGCTTTTAGGGTGGATAATGAGAAAGTGGAAGGTGAGTTGAGGTGTTCAGGCTATGGCCGAAGTTTGAGGAGCCTGTGGATATTTTTGTGTTGCATGTTATTTTAATGCCATTACTTTGGAGATAAGTTTCCACTCATTGGAAACTTTGGTTTGCATAAAATGTCCGCAGAGTTTTCTTTCTTGTTGTTAATAACATTGAAAATGGAAAACATTACAAAAAGTCATTTGATTTTGGCCTGCAAAACCATTCAGTTAGTTTTGTGCATGTTTTCAGTTAGCTTTAGTTTCTTGTCCAGAAAGAAACTTCCTGAAGTCATCAGTGTAAAATGACTTACGGAAGACATCAGAGGAAAATCAGATTTGTAGGGCTTTGTAACACAGTAGAAGTCAAGTACACCCCTGCAAATGAGGATTCAAAATTATTTTCACTAACAAAGAATGCTTGAAATTTCCGAAAAATTTCAGTATAGGTATACGTCACTGAAAAATCCCTTTATTGTTATTGCTATTGTGAATGCTAAAATTACACTTATATTACACTGTCTAGTATCTTTTAATTATCATAATCTTAATAGAGTTACCTGTAGTATTTGGATTAGTGGAAACATTTTTCTAAATTTTAGTGGGTTTAGTTAAAATTTATCATCTTTTTTAATGCAATTTCTGCTTTCCTAATTAAAATATTTGTGTAATGATTTATATGATCAGAGGGCTGATCTTGTGCATTCTGAAATAAGCAGTAACACAGCTAATTAAATAAAATTTGTCATGTAGGCTGAGTTATGCCAAGACACCTTGAGATTTGCATGTCAAATATATGAATGCTTTTTAACTGGGAAATAATGATGAATGCAATGAAGTGAAAGGGTGTTAAGATTGGAAGCAGCAAGCAATCTCAGCTGAACAAGCTCCTTTATCTTTTAGTCCTGTATTTGAAAACATATATTGGTTTACCTTAAATTCCTTAAGGCATCAACATCCATGGCTACCGGTAGTTTTCTGGTTATCTTCAGATTTCAGAGTGAAATCTGAAAAAATTACTGCTACCTCTTCATGTTTTAGGAGAGGAGCCAAGAGAGTAGTTACCTATACACATCCTGAATGCCCTGCTCCT
>JANHGN010016579.1:26156-56091 GCA_024605025.1 Megaceryle maxima
CTGTTGGAAGTGAACATTAAGTGTGTGGCTGTAGGTAAGTGTTTCTGCACTTCTGTTGTGTGCCGTGCATGTTGCTCTGTGGTGGAGTGCCTCACAGACATTTTACTACAAATTTATATTATTAGGAATTACGTTACTAGGAATTAACTAAGAAAGAAAAAGGTAAGGGAAAACCATAAATAGTTGGAAGGTCAGAGCTATAAACTGAAGGCTTAAGCACCAAGGAAGGGATTTTATAAGACATTTCTCACTAATGTTAATGGGACAGGTATTATCTGTAAAGTCAATTATATTTTGAACAAATTTCTCCTAAATTCTGCTAATACTGTCATGATGTTTTGGTTTGCTTTTTTTTTTTTATTGCTCCAAGACTCAGTGATGCATGCACTGGTAAAGACAGAATCACAGAAAGTGTATCAAACAAAAGTTTTGTCTTAATAGTTAAAAATGAAATTTGTATGCAGGCAATGCATGCAGAGCTGGTAAGCCAAAATTATGTCTCTAAGCTATTTCTGTACATTTAGCTTTAATGCTGATGCATATTTAATTGCTTGGCCTGTTTTCCCCACAGCAAGATGTGGCAGTCTTCCACTGAAGTCAGTGCCTGAAGTCTGCAGTATCCCAGTTTGATGTTTGTACTTTGCCTGTGAAGTGCAGCATCCACATCTGCAAGTAGTAGGTTGCTGTAGTCTGGGGAAAAAACAAAAAATCCACTCTGCTTTTAGAGGGGTCTTTCTGTGGAGGGGTTCTCTGTGGCATTTCCATGGGTGAATTTACAGTTTCAGTGGCTGTAATTTCTATGCTGGAAAGAGGGATATACTGTATTTTTATCTTGTGTGCAGATACCTTCTTCAGCACAAACTAAATTGGTTTATCTTGCTTGTGAAGCATAGAAAGGTATTTCTAATTTAATGCATTGACTTGTTTCTGAATTATAATTGACCTTCTAAGACCTGACCTACACCACTTTCTGTATTTCTTGTCAGAACACATTCGGAAAATGGAATCACAAGAAGCTATTAGTAATAATAGTGCTGAAAGATTACTCTGCAATTCTCAGATTCTATGTCTGTGAAAGATAAGTATCATTTAATTTTAAAAGGAAAAGCACCCATGGTTTGTAAGTGGAGTTTGAGTAGCTCTTTCATAGGAAATCTTAGGTGGTTAGTACCAGTAAGACAGAAGGGATCAGTAGGGAAAAAAAGCTTTGGATTTGTGTATCACCAGAAAGGTATGCAAGAGCAGAGGAGGAATTTAGCTTCATGTTGCTGGCTGTTACAATAGCTTGTATTTTCTAGTCAACTAAAGCAACTTTTTAATGCTGGAGATACCAAAAAAAAAAAAAAAAAAGTTTTCTTTCCCCCTATTTTTTTTTTCTGTTGGATTTGCATCCTGTTGTGCTGTTTTCTGTAATTTGTGTAATACTGCAAGTTCTTACTGTTCTATCAAAGGATAGCAGATCATTTCATTTTAAATGAATAAATTTCTTCAGATTATACATTTTCTGCTCAGATGCAGATTAACAATTTTATCCAGTCACAATTCTATATTGCCAGAAGATAATTTTTTCCCTCGGTGTCTCAGTCATGCTTATTACCTTCATTTTATTATATACTTTGAGCCTGTGAAATGATTTCTTAGCTGCACTTAAAGATAGTTTGTGTAGACAGCAAAATTACTGTTCCCGCCCTCAGGATCAATTTGTAACTTGCTTTTATATAAATATTATGTGCTACACTTCAGTACTGTTTGTAGTCCAGAAGATAACTGCTCTGAGTCTTAAGCAGGGTGAAAGTGGAGTCCAGTGGAATTTGAAAGAAAAGGTACTTAAGTAGCTGTGCTGTGATACCACTGTCCTGTCTTCAGCAAGACTGCTGGTGCCCCCAGAACCCCTTCTTGCACAGGGGCAGTACTGGGTTTAGTACAGCCATTTATTAAACATGTTCTGGGTTGGGTTGGTGGTTGTTTTTTTATTATTTTTTTCTTGGGAGGATGGTGGAGAAAGCATTCATAAAATGAGGATGCAGTTTATGAAAAAAAGAAAATTAAAAAAAAGACACAAGGGAGGGAATAGGAGATAAACCTAATTGGAGAAGTGAAAGAGATATTGGTGGATAGTACAGCAAAGAAATTGAGAAGGAAGGGGTCGAAATTGATTCACATGGTCTTAAAGAAGACTGAAGGAAAGAAAAAAAGAAAGGAGAATTGTCAGAATACAGAACAAAATGAGTTGCAAACTGTCAAATCAAGTATCCAAACATATTGTTCTGTTAACATTGGCCTGCTTGTCTTCACTTTTTTTCTTCTTCTCTTCTCCTGTCACCTATGCTGGAAAAATAGTTAGCTGAAATGAGACCACGAGAGGACTGAGCAGAGCATTGCAGCTCAGAGTTATCTTAATGTCTGTCTGTTGACTGCCATATGTACACTTACTTAGGTTACCAAGGAGATATGCTCATGTGCATTTAGTTATTTCATTACCATCTTTCAACTTTATGCTGAGTAAAAGCATCATGGGAGCCTCCACAGAGCACCATTCCTTTTTTTGCCTGCATGAAATATCTAGGTGGGAAAATAGGGCATGTCTAGAGAAACCTGATGCATGACAGTCCCATTGCCACACACCATTCTTCACTTTTTTTTAAGCCTTTCCACCATTACTGCTGAAGGGCTGTCAGGTTTTGAAACATTGATGCTTCCACATGCTAACCTTTGCCACCTAAGCTAAGCTGAATTTTGAAGGCATGGAAGCCAGACACCAGAGGGATAAGTACAGTGCAGCACACTGCTAAATTATGGCTCAAAATAAGATATAATAAAATATCATCAGTATTCATATGTTTGTTTATCATTAACTTTGTTACAAATAAAAGCACAATTTCCCAGTGCTGCATTTGAGATACAAGCAAGATCTCTGAGGTTTTGTTTGTTAATTTTAAAATTGCAGTTAGTTTCTTTTTTTTATCCACATGACTTTCCCTCCATTTACTGTGGATGTGGTGCTATGGATTTCAAGATACTTTCTCACACTGGATAGTGCTCTACCAGATATAAGGGAGCCTTAAAGTGATCAAAAATTCACCCTCCTTAATGACTTCACTGGAATGACAGGAAACCTGTGTTGCTTTCAGCACTCTTGAGTCCTGCTAGCCTTATAAATATTTGTGGCTTTGATTCCGATTTAATGTAAAGACTCTTTATACTTCTTGGCAGTATAATCGAGCCTTTAAATAGGAGGAATTGCAACCTGAACCGTAGGTCCACGTTGGAGAGGCACTCGCTTGGGTGGCATTGGCACTAATGTGCAGGAGTGGGCCAGGCTGTGTTTTGCAGGCACCTGGAGCAGGGTGCCCCTTGTGACCTGTGCCGCTCTGGCACCTAGCACAGTGCTGTGGTGTGCCTATGCTCCCCCAGCTATAATTGATTTAATTATTGCAATCAGAGACGTTGTCATACCCCGTCGATTGCACTTTTTCTATGATGCTTGGTGTGACTTTCTTTTCGACTAAAATTCCCTTTCTGTTAACAAAATATAAATAACTGTTATGTTATTCAGGCAGCACATGTTCTACATTATGAAGAATAATTTGTTCAATTACATCGATTTGTTTTGGATTAGATCTGTGTATCATTCCTCCTTTTGTCTTCAGTCCAGATGAAATTCAATGTGATTCACTATGTTGAATGAAATTCTTTATTTCCTTCTGTATCTGTGCATGTATGTGTGTCAATTTTCCTTACCCAAAGTGCCTCTTGTGAAACTCACTGAGGTTGCTCCTGGTCCCTGCGGTTTAATACTCTCACCGCAGCTTTACAGGGTCACCACAAATCTTGCCTTCCTCCAGGTTCCCCAGTGCCCGAGGCTAATGCACGCTCTTTGACATCTATTGCCTAAACATAGTTAAACGTTCATACAGTAACCATTTAATACCATTAATACATCGTGTTCTTTAACATCATGGGGCTTTGGGTAGTCTGCACTTGCATGGTTCAATCGTGCCACCTGTACTGACTTGGAAGAATATCTCCTTTAAAAGCTGTCTTGAAGTTAATGCAACTGTATAAGGAGCAGGTTTTGCAAGAACCAGTCCTAAGGTTGTCTTAATACTACAAGTCTGTCACTCTGTTCTCAGTTTCCTGGGAAGGTTGCTTTTGGAGTATAGGTTAAATACTGCACACTTGCTTCATAATGTATTTAGGACCAAGACTTGTGGCAGTTTGTTAAAAATAACTTCCACCCTTCGTAACTGCCCTGCACAGAGCTTGGCTCATCACCGTTCAGTCTTCTCCAGCCTACATTTTTGTTCTTCTAATAGTGGTTTTAATGTAAGTGGAAATATCAGTCTTGTCTTAAATAGTCAAAATTAATTATAAACTCTATCTGTGGATTTTCACAGAACTTGAATCAAAGATAGCATTTGGTTTTCTAAGGTTTTCTAAGCAAATATTTGTAATATATCCTGAAAATACTTTGTCAGAACTATCAGATGATGAGCTATGGTAAAAGGCTTTTAGGTATTAACATGTTGTAATTGTAGTGACAGTTTTAAGCTCCTTAGTTAGCTATGTATTCTTGGGAGAATACCACTTTGTGCAAGTTAGTTTCCACAGGATGTCATCTGTCATATGATTTATTTTAATTTTTTTCTTCAGAAATTCTGTTTTAAAATGTTATCTTTTTACAGACTGGCTGAGAATGCCCTTTTCTTTAAAACTACACCCTGCATGGGAGTAATGCCTTTTACTCCCACCATGGAGGACAGTGGCACCCAAGGGGATAGGTGGAAAGCAGGAGTGGGAAGCTCGGACTGACTAGGCAGGAAGGGAATGTGTCCACTGAAGCAAATTCCTGCCTGGGTCTTAGGCAGGCACCCATAACTTTTGTTTCTATCCTGTGAGCAGATGCACATGCACAGCTTCTTGGGAGGTGCTTCTTTCTTGTGTGGTTATGGTCTGGAGGACGACAGTGTGATAGTTCCTTCCCTGTGAACACGTAACATAAAGGCTGTGTGTCGAGCCTGAAGAATCAATCCACCTGTTGACTCAAGTAGTTATCACTGTGACATAATTTAATAGAAATTCTGTTTATCATATTAAAAAATTCTAGAAAATCACTTGGGAAACACAACAAGAGGGTGTTGTTGCCTGGGGTTATAAAGTTACATGCTAAGAAATAAGAAATAACAGATTTGAGGTGTCAAACTTGAATTCAGTGCATGTGAATGAGACCATTTGTTGCTGCTGTAATAATTTGTTAAGAGTGATGGACTGGGAATCTTATCATAGCTTATTCAGATCTTCAGGCCAGACTACTGCCTGTCCTCTAGGAGAACCCTGTCATGTCTACATTCACATATTTCTTCCACGGAGAAGGCTTTGTCCGCTCGGTAAGCGTAGCTACATGTGTAAATTTTGATACCTCTGAGCCTGGATTTTTGAGCTCGATGGGGAAACGCTCAGTCTTGCTGATTGATAGTAGGTAAATCCGGTTTCTAGAGTGGCACACAAAATACACACTGACAATCGGTGACTGACACACCAACAACAGTGACTTCTCTGGTATTAACCAGCTGCTTAGGGTTACACATGTAATGAAGTGTTGTGCTTTGCCATGCTGGTCACTTCCTGTTTTGACAGAAGGATTAATCTGTAATTAATTTATAATGGTACTAGCTGCCATATTGGATTTAAAATATTTTTTAGGGATATTTTAATAAGATATTTTTGGTAGACTTGCTGTATTGCATTGATTTACTGTTTGGTTGTTGGTGTAGATTTATAAGCACGCTGCTTCCACTGCACAGCAGAATTCCCATACGTAGGACCGTACCTGATTGGATGGTCTTTTATATGTATATTTTCATTGATTTCTTTATTCTGAATGTATTTAAAGGTACCAAGCCTAAAGGCACTGAGCCGCAAAATTGTGGACTAAGAACTTTTGGCTAAGGTGTATAAAGATGATAATTTTTTTCCAGAGTTTTGCTCTATCATACATGCTGAATTTGCAGTGAAAATGATACAGATGCAGGATCAACCTTTATTGTTAGTGCATGACTGAAGCACTAGACTGTAAAGCCTGATTCTTGACTAAAGTCCCCTGGCATCTCAGTAATAACAATAAATAAATAATAACAGTTGTAGGGTGGCATGGAGACAAGAAATCATGTCTGTGTTTGTGTGCATGATGAAATCTGTGTATCCCAAGATTGACTTGTCTACAGAGGCCCTTTTTTTGGCTGGAACAAACCTTTGATTCCTTGCAGAAATTGAGAATTAATTATTTCTGTTGAACTTAAGGGGTGGGTATAGAAAGATGGTTACTTACCTATGTCTCGCAGGAAAATAATTCCACTTATGAACAGGTACCAAAAATACAATCTCAAGCCTCCTTACAGTCAAAACCAGAAATAGACTTGATTTACTTTAGAGACCAATATTCTAGTTTCATGGAAAAGTGAGGTAACACATTGTTTTATGCTTAAACATATTTTTATTGTTATTACTATTACTAATAATGCTTGAATAAAATTAAGTATCTAATAAAAATATTAAATATTTAAAAAATTGAAAATTTGAACTCATTAAGTATTCTACTTCTGTTGGAGAACAAATTTCAGGGTTAAGTACTTATTTTGGTAACATGGTTTGAGTGTTTCTTGTCATTCTTGTGTGAATAGTGAAAGAAAGGGGTGTCGAGTGTGTATGTGAAGTCAGGACTGTTTAAGTCATGAACACTTTTAAAATGTGATAATGCATTTAACTGTGGTGTGGACAGCATTTATCACAATAACAAAACAGAAGTTGTTACCCAGTTAATAAGAATAAAATAGATTTGTAATTTAGTAATTTCTGTAATTTAGTCAGCCAAGTTTTCCTCATAAGGAATGTGAAATATGTTCTTTCATTTCTCATTCACAGTTCTACTTTGGTGTAAGAAAGCCAGCGATCAATTAAAACCTGTGTGGTTGCTGTAAATCATCTTCTAAAAAGTGTTGACCAGCAGAGGGCTTCTGTCCCTGGGAAATAATCCCTCACGCCGTTATTGCCAGGGAACAGGAGCTTTAACCACACACCTTTCTGCACTGCTTTTCATTCTCCTGTGGTCCTGCGGACCGTCGAGCCCTGGAGAGCTCTGCAGGATCTCGTACCTCCTTTGCTTACTTTCAGGTTATACATGCTATAGTCTCACTTCAGGGCATGGGAAAATGCCATCCTCCTGCAGTGGCACCATTTTAATTATGTTGAAGTGCTTTTGTTGTCGAGATGTAAACATGAGGACAGGGAAGATTGCATGGAGGGCTGTTTCCAAGATATTTGGAGTCGAGAGTGTGGAATATAGTATTGGTGGCCAGCTTACAAAAAGGTCTGTCTGGTTTCATACCAGACCAAGGCTTTATTCTTTTCATTCTGCTCTGGTGCAGAATGGCATCCGATGAAGTCCTCTGTTATGATCTATGCCCTTGGCAGTGTGAAAGGTGTGTACCAGTGTGGGTGCACTCAAGCAGGTTTGTGTGTAATGGTAAGAGCACTGATCTTACACTCTGATAGAAATATATTATTAATTTGACTTGCTGCTTCATTACTGAATATTCTACTTAATGCATAGTTTTGCATTTTACCTGGCAGGCACTGGTTTTTCTTTTGGCTAGATTTTACGTTCTTTTTATCTGCTTTATCTAGAACTTGTCTCTGTTGCATACTCTGTAGCCACAACATGCTAAACAGCCTTAAGTCAAATACTGCCACATACACCTCTCTTCTTAAAATATCATTAACTTCACTTGGTGCTGTGAGCCACCCAGTCAGAACCAAGCCGTTCAGCTGGGTGACTGGCAGCATATGGAGAGACAACCTCTTTTGGACACATTTGGTTAAAAAGATAGTGTTTGTTCTGCCTTTCTGTGTTCAGCAGTGCCTTTTTTTTCCTCGGCAGAATTGAAAGATAATAGGATTTTAAAGGGTGAGTAATTGACCGACGACCACTTCCAGCCGCAGCATTTTTCTTCATATTATGTGGCCTCAGTGCTAAGGTGAGGCACAGCCTGATTTCTTATTTCCACAGCTCGCTGCACTAAATCCCATGGCAGCTTGGATGTTTTGCTGGCAGCACGGGGAAAACAGAAAGATATGTAACTGGTCTGTGGTGTTGGAGGTGTTTTTGTTTGGTTTTTGTTTTGTTTTGGGTTTTGGTTGGTTTATGTTCAGGCCTTTGTTGTTGTTGTTTTGTTTGTTTGTGGGTTGTTGTTTGTTTGTTTTTTTTAATGTGTTTTTAGTTTTAATTGCATCGTGTATCTATAAGGATAGTATGAACTATCAGATCCTAAAATCAGGCCAAATAGATGCCACATGGATTTTTATTGCTTGATACCAAAACTAAATTTGTTGAAAATCCCATGTATTTTAATATGTCCTTTTTAAATTTTTTTTTTCCCCCTTACCCAGATATAAACTAATTTTTTGCTTCAAAGTTGTCTTTTTGGTACAGATATTCATGTTAATTGTTGATGACTGCGCTACAGAAAGATGAAGGCTGGAGGCTGTAGCTGCTTAGGAGGACAGCTGAGTAAGGGCTTTTGCAGCTGAGAGAGCTTTGGGAACTTGGAAGGAAGATGGCAGTAACAGTTTAAAGCTTTGGTCATCATGGGGGAGGTTTTTGAGCAAAGGAGTCAAATGCTTTAATCACTCGGGAGGGAGTGAATGAATACTTTTCTCTTTTTTTTATGAGGATTTATTTTTTATTAGATGGTAGTGGCTGTTTCCATTTAATCTTTTCTCCTTTTTAGCTTTTTTCCCCAAGCTTCCCTCCCTCTCTCTCTTTCTCCTCTCTCTCTACTGCTGCTTGCTTGAGCTTGAATGGTTCTAACACTAAATGACCATTTGATGAGTCTTTCTTCAGCATCCCCCCTTATCTGATTTACCAGGGAGTGCTCTTGGAGGTGAGTGGTACCTCTCGCCTCTTAGCAAGGTTATAGATAGACTCAGCAGCTCACCGTGCCCATAGGCAAAGGGCATGTTTATCAAAAATGTAGGGAAGCTGTGCCAGTTAGCTTAAAAGTGACTTAGTCAAAGTAATCGTAAAAGTCTGTCTGGTGATTCTCCCCCCAGCTTGGGAGGCTTATTTAAATAGGCTTTAGAGAGATGCATTCGTTTTTAACATATTTTTTATTTATTAACATATCTAATGAAATGTGTGTCTAGGTATTTTTGCATCACTTTCTATAGATGAGTGTAATGCATTCAGGTATAAAGCTGTAGTTTAAAATCAGAACCAAGGATATCAGACGGTTTGGTAACACCTTTTTTTTTTTTTTTTAGATTTGCTGTGTCTGCAAGAGAAAATGGTACCAAAACTGAAGCAGTTTCTTGTTTTCTGGTTATTTGGATCCTTGTGGTCTTTGCTTTTGCATCAGTTTTGATGGGTCCTGTGAACAAACCTTAGTAATATAAGGATGTTTAATTGTAGCAGTTTTAAGTGTTTCAGGGTTTTAGAAACTGTTCTCAAATTGGTTAGTCTGTTATGAATTTTAAAGATTATATTCATCATACATGCATTAGTGTTATGTAAAATATATGAATATTAAATGCAATGTGAATATATTTTGCCTTTTCTGGTGTGATTTAGAATATATAAAAGCACTTGAATGTTTGGGTGGAAAAAAGGCAGAAAGCACATTATTGCAAAAGTGTTTAACAACTGAAATTTGTTCATCCTGTACCTCGGTGAGTTACTTGCTTAGTTTAGAAGGTCAAATAAACTAAAAGACAAATTAACATTAACATGTTGGGGAACTACTTACTGACTTTAATTGTAACTGTAAAAACAGATACCCTAAGGCAGATTTAAGCAGTAGCAACTAACATTGTTATGATAGCCTCAGGAAGCAAGTGTAACAGACAGGATGTTTTGTAATAAAACTGTAAAACAATTAAAATAGCTGCACAAAGCATGCTGCTTTTTAGCCTGTCCAGAGGAAAGGACTGCGAAGGGAGTGTCAGGCAGTCACAGCATCACTGTTGTTATAAATTGCCATCTACTTTTGGAAGGGGCAAAAGATGGATAACAAAGTCGACAAGTAACTACATGCTACATAAATATGCATAAATCCATTACCATCTGCCACATTGTCCAATTTGACTGGGTTGTCTTTCTGTGTCTACCACATAAATCAGTTTAAAGCAGTTTCCCTCAAGCAATATTTTCTGTAATGAATGGGTGAAAGATCTACATTCTTGGGTTGTGACTGTAGTTCTGGTATATAATACAGAAATACTGTATTTACCATTTTCTAAAAAAAAAAAACAAAAAAAAACCCCCAAAAAAACTGTAGTCAAAAGATTTATTTGACTGTGCAGCTACTAAACTTTGCATTAGTCTTTGGAAGCCAAGTCAGGAAGTTAAATTATCAGGCTTTTCGCCTGGCTAGGAATTTTTAGTGGTTTATTTTATACAGTCACTTAAAGATTAGAAGTATCAGCCTGTAAATGTACTGGGTTTGTATCCCAGCATTATGATAATTTTAAATAATAATTTTTCATAAAGTTTCTTTCCTTGCATGGTAAGCAAACATAGCTCATAGTGCTGCTGTTTATTCTTTGTGTCATCACTGTGATATGTCTCAGTTTAGGTCCAAGTAATTTTATTTTTCTGTCCTGTATATGTATAGCACACTTGCATTTAATCTTCTGTCCAGATGTGGCCTCTGTCTCTTTAGATTCAGCTTGTACGATTTTCCGACATCCTGTTCTGGATTTCTCCTAATAGCTACGACTATAGAAACAGTGTGCTCTGCCGTACGGTCAGCTGGGCTTCGTTTCTTTTACACAGAGGCTGCTTTACACTGTTCTGGCAACGAGAAGGGGCCCCAGTGAGAATGGGGCTCAGGACTCAGCTGGCATGTCTTTATTTTTTATGGCTTTTCGAATAGATTGCACCAGGACGGAGAAAATTTGTTTGCTTATTCTTTAATTCAAGAAGTACTAAAATTTCCTTGCTTATTTACTTATAGATTAAATCAATAAAAATTGTGAGTCTTTTTTATTTTACACTTATGTACCTTTGTTTCTGCCCCCCACCCCCTGGTTTAGAGATTTGTGATTTCTACTGGAAGGTATTTATTCCTCTGATTAAGGGTATAGGGTCACAACAAGATATTCTCTCTGGTAAGAGATTTTACTTTTAAAATGCTCACGTGTGATGGAAAAAGACAAAATTGGGGTTTTATTATCATTCTCACAAAGAAACTGGCATGAGTTTTTATATATGAAACGGTCAGATAACCCTTCTGTGGAGCTTTGTAAGTCACTTAAGTATTTTTATACCCGTGTAGTTGGTTGTTCTTTAGTTAAAGTTACAAAACTAACTGTGGATTTCTGTTTTGTGAGAATCATGTGTTTGTAGTGTAAGAAAGTTCCAATAATTAGTGTATTGCAAGTCAAAGTAATTTATAGGTAGTACTGAAACAGTTTTTTTGATGTGGTAAAGATTTTGTAGTGCTAGAAAAACAGCTTCTAATAAACACCCAGCTTCAGCCCTTAATGTAGCAGAAGTTAATTGCTAAAACTATGAATTAATCCACTTGGAAAAAAGTATGCAAGAGGGGGATTCATTTTCACTTCAAGTTAGCTGCCTGAAAATTAGGCATCGTGTATAACCTAGTTGTCCAGCCTTTCAACTCAGTCGTGGAAGGGAAGGGGGTCCTATAGGGAGGAATCATCTTATCTAAAGAAAAATGTCCAGTAAATGGTGAGATGTTTCTCCTGGCTATGTTGGCTGGGGAGGGAGTCCACACTTTTTGACAAACTTGTAGATAGCTGTGTGAATTGTGCTGAACCCCATCCTGAAAGGTATGAGCTTCTGTGGTCAGTGGTCTGCATTTTTTTTTGTGTGTGTGACAGTGCACAAAAAAACCCTATATAAGATTTAAAATCACATAAATCTCAATGTGATACTTTTTCTGCATGTTGCGTGGAGGGAACAGTGTGCTTGTACTTCTGTAAAAATATTTTTTTAATGTAAAATATCAATCTACAATGTGGTAATTTTCAGGTGGGTTTTGTACAGCTAGGGTTAAAGATTCTTTTAAAAGAACAGAAAAATGCTCCCCCTAAATGCATATTTTAAGTCTGTATCTTCCTTAATGACTGACTGATACATGAAAAATAGACCAAAGTATAAAGGTTTGTTTAAGGAGGGCCCTTTTCTGATCTAAAGCTACTCTTTCATCAGGTTTGTGTGTTGGATGGTTTCCTTTGAGCACATTTTGTGTGTGTTTAGAGGAGAGACGATAGTCTGGCAACTACATATCAAGGCAGGAAACCTATTTGCAGATCTACCCCAGGCTTCCTGTACAGCTGAGAAACTGATCCTGCTAACCAGAGCTGAAGAAAAGAGGAGGAAAAAAAAAAAAGGGGGGGGGGGGGGAGGCTTGTTTTGTGTGTAAGTTTTTAATACAGTACTATTGCTACAAGTTTTGTTGTTTGTTTGATCTAATACTTACCTGCCTAGCGGCATTTTAGGAAGGTTGAATTTTCCGACCAGCCTCAAGTGCTTTCCTGCAGGATGTTGTACACATGTAGAAAATGACTTTTGACTCTTACTGTACTATTAATCCTCAAGCAAGACTTGAGGAAATTTGTGCAGGGTGCTAACCTCTGAAACAGTCTTGCTCCCTACCCTTGGTAATGAAGTAAAGAGATGAAACCTTCCTTAGAATTGAGGTAATTCATTATTATTTTCAAGCAGTGATGGCAGAAATTGGGAAGAAAACAATTGCTCTGAAAACAATTTGAATGTTGCTCCAGACAAATAAAAGACCGAGGCAGTGGCTGACCTCTCCTGACAAACAGCTGGAGCCAAAAATGGCCACGGAGTTGTCGCTTAAGGACTTTATGGAGGAGATCTTTCAAATCCAAGAAACAGTAAACAAGGTAGATGGAGCTTTTACAGAGGTTAAAATTGAGATAGCTCAAATGAAAGCCAGGCGAAATGAAATTAAAGAAAAGGTGAATCAACAGCTCTGCGTGTGTGAGGATGAATTGCTTACGTTAAAAGAGACTTCTAATCAAATTAGGTTTCTGGAATGATCTTTGAAGATTCAAGAGAATAAAAGGAGGAAAATCGAATTTGAGACTGGATACCTAGAAAAAGCTTGAAGGACATCACCCAGGGGGAGATTTTGAAAATATTGCACTGGAGCTGATGAAAGTGAACGCCAAAAGAGGTCTCTGAAATGGAAAGGTTACACCTGGGATTTCTTACGGGTGCTCAGCAGACATCAGCCCCTTGTATTGGAAGTCTTGTGCTCGCTTTGTGTATAGCAGATGATAGGGGTAAAGTTTCCTGCTGTTAGTTTTCACATCACTCTCACTAGACCTTAGCTGGATGCAGGCTATCTACCATTGATGGTTTTACAGCCTGAATGGGAGACTTGATTTATGGCACCCTAGTGAAGCGGGGGTAGGTTATTGCATGACAATACAGCAGTAACGGGGTGAACCAGTCGGATCGTCCTTGGGCTCTGGAAAATACCTTTTCCTAGCACAGTAACAAATTCAGAGGCATTGTGCTTTGCAGAACTGTGCTTGCTTCTCAAATGCGGTGACCTACTTAGGAATTACCATACTAGGCTAGATTATCTATACGTTATTATAAAAAATACTGGAAAAGACTATGCAGGAAGTTATTCCTCTGGTGATTCCCCATTTTGGTACCCGTTCAGTCAGTGTGGTGAAATATGGAGTGGACAAGGAAGAATGAGGGTCTGTGAGGCCTGGCTCTTCACTGATGGAACCTTGCATCAGCAAAAAGATTAAGAATGCTCTTGTAGATTCAGCTTGAATTGGGGTTAGGCAGCTAAGAGTTTGCTGTGGAGTTGAGCCTCAAGAGCTTAGTTTGCAACCAGATAGGACAAATAATAAAAAAATTTAAAAAAAAAAACAAAAAAACCCAAAAAACATAAAAACAAACAACACCCCCCCCCCAAAACAAAACAAAACCCCCCAAAAAACCAAAACCCAAGAAAACAAACCCACAAGAAAGGAAATGAATACCTCCTTGCAATTCTGCAGAGGGGAAACCTGTTTGAAATACCTAGGCAAGAAAATGGTGGGATGAAGATTAAGGTGAAATTAACTCTGCATCTGTGCTGTTGCTTGTCTTGAAGAAACCACCAGTTGCTACCTTGTTAATGGTCTATAACGAGAAAGGAAGAGTAGATCAGTTTAACACTAGTATTTTGTTTGTCCTTGGAGATTTCTGAATGTATGCAAGAATCTTCTTTATTGCATTTTTGATTTATTTACCTTTTTTTACTTTCTTCATTCATTTTTTTCCTGGAATTTACAGCAGTAATTTTTTTTTTTTTGTCAGTCAGTGGAGACAAAAGAGCAAGCTCTGAGGAGATGTCTTCCCACAAACTAGTACGAATGAGATCAGTTAGCACCACTGTTGAACATGATCCTAATGAGAATGATATTACCCCCTCCCCCAGGTCAAACTGAAAGTGTAGCTCAGGGATGTAACAGCTGGGAGATCCGTTGTTAGCAGATGTGCCAATCTGAATAGCTGAGTGAGAGTTTACCCCTTATTTACAGAAACCCAGTCAGCCAGTTTGGTCAAAAAAACATTGTAAATGTCTTGGTGGACTGATGTGTTGTGTGGTAGTAGTCCCAAAGAAGTTGAGCAAGACCTCAGAACTTTCCTTTCAGCATCATCTTATGGGAAGATACTGCTAAAGGTGAACTGTGGCAAATTTAAACTGTGAGAATGAAGAAAATAAGTCTTCAAATATTTTTGTGGATTGATTTGTTTCAGGGAACAGCCACAAAGCATATAGTGGGTTTGAGAAATGCGCTAAAATGCTGTGCTTACAAAACCAAAGAGACTTCACAGAAGTCACTCTTCTAAAAGGGTCACAGGAAAGGTCAGTGCATTTCTAGGTCTGCATTTGTAGGATGGTCTTCTAATAAAGATTGTTTTCTCTTTATATCTGTCCCTCTGCTCATACTTGCAGGGAATGCAGTCTCTTGAGTGCCTTGAAAATTGGCTGCAAATCAAAATGTTGGGGTTTTTTTCAGTTAATTGGTTTCCAGGTTTGTGTTCCATCTTACACCAGAAATAGATTTAGGTGCATCTCTCTTAATTCACAGGTTTCTAGACAGGTACCCTTGGTGAAGCATTGCAAGAAACTTCCATGGTTTAGACACTTCTGAAAATAAAATACTAGTGTAGGATTTCTTCACTTGGGTCTTGACTGTAACAGATGAAACAAGATTGTTTGGTAGGTAGAAATTTGCCATTTTCTGTTCAACTCTAAGTTTGTAGGCAAGTTACTTTATATTTATTTGTCTGTCTAGGTATAGATGTGTGAGACTACGTATAAAGCTGGAATAAATATATATTTGTTACACAGTTTTTAATGACAGGAGACACTAAGGCTGTCCTAAATCCTGGGAACTGTGGTAGCCAAGAGTATACGAGGTGATGCTAGACAGCTTTCTCTTCTCTTCTGACAGCAATTTTAAGGGTCATTGCTGTCAGAACAGCAACTCTGTAAGGTTCAGATATTTTAATCAACAAATACAACATGTTTTTTAATTTTTTTTTAACATCAATAAATTATATTCAGACTGTATCACTGTACCAGTAGCTGTTTCAATTACTTGTACTCTAGAGCATTTGGGTAGTGCTGTAATAACCTTACCCAGCTACCCTGGCTAGATGTGCTTTCGAAATCAAACCTCCAGGTTTCGTTCCATGACGCACTTGTGCCCACAAGGTAGGCATAATGTTATCCTGCTTTAGGTCTTAAGATACGCAGAAGCACTTCTAAGAATGGGCACTGTAGGTAAAAGCACACTGCCACCAGGAAGTGATTGGCGTGGAATTTTTTTTTTTTTTTTAATTTTAAGTAGGTGGTCTTGTTTTGGTCACATGCAGATGAATTGCCAATGAATTTTGCTGAAGATGAAGAAAGTGGCTTTAAAATAGGAAACAGTACTTTCAAAAGTCTTCCATGATACTGTATCTAAGTAAACAGTAGAGAACTTGCAAAGCAGACAGGAATGTGTTTTATCTGGGGATTTTTGTTTGGGTTTTTTTTTTTTCCAAGCAGACTTTATTTGTATTTGATTTTCAAAGTGGAACTGTGGGTTTTTGTTGTTGTTTTTTATGCGTCCTGCTTTCCAGTATGGCACCATCACGAGGTCCTTCACACTCTAGATACAGCAGCTGGGTTAATTAAATAGATATGTCACAGCACTGAAGCCAGTGCCTGCTGCCACTGTACACAGGCAGCCAAGAGCTACAGCAAATAGAGCCTTGCAGAAGCATTAGCAACGTACCAGTTGCAGTAAAAAAACCCCAACAAGCTATGTTATGTAAAATAGTAGGGAAAAATCGATGCTTTCTATGTATTAAGTACAAAAGTATGCAAGTATAAAAGATGTGGAACGTGCATTCATAATATCATAAAATGGTTATTATTGATTATATTAAATCAATAAACTGCCTTTCAGATAAATGTTAGCAATTTTAGTAGGGAACTTATGGAACGTTCTCTTTCTTTGTGGCCCTACAATACATTTCCCCCACCCACACTGTGATGTCTTAACATGTAGTCTAAAAGATCCTTTAACATTTTCATAAGGAAGTTTGTTATCCCCAAGTGTCTGGACCAAATTTGGAGACACTGTCCTTGCGAGCTTCTTGTCTACTTACTGGTGACTAAAAATGTTATACACCATAGCCCCTTCTTCATCTTGCACTGAGGAGTGATGCTGTGTGCTTAAGTCTGCTCTGCTTGTCTCAAAAGAGACTGTATTTCAGTGACTGATAAAATACTCCTTTTATACCTGTTAACTTGTTTTCCCCAGGTTCAGGTTAGCTGTAACTGCTGAGGACAATATGGTCTCCTCTGACTTCAGCTAATTACAGACCCAGTGATGTAGATATGCTGTAACTGAGGAGACAAGGTCACTCCATTGAGTATGATAGAAATTATTACTAGGTTGCAGGTTTTTTTTCCCATAAAAGGATCAGAGCTCTATCTACAGCTGCTTGGAGGGCTACTGAGGGCAGCAGCAAAACCTGAACCTCCAGAAAGGATGGATATGGAGTAAATCCCAACACAAGCTCCTCTCTGTGGTTTGGAGGCTGATTGGCAGGTTTCCAAGGAGCAGATGGTGCCAGCAACATTTTGTTACTTGTTTGTGAACTCCTTGCAGCACTGCAGAGTGAAGGCAGCATGAGGCTGGTCAAAATGGCAGTGCTGCCATGGCAGAAAATGGGAGGAGTCGTGGCTGCTTGAAAGTGGCAACCGCTAAATTACACCTTACAAGTAATCCTTGGCACTTGCTGTATGAACTAGTATTGACCTGTTTGTCTTAGAGGGTAACAAAAGAGCCATATAAGCATCATTAGTGCTGCAATAAATTGTTTAGAATTGTACAATAACAGGGAAATATTATTTTAAAATCAAACCCTCTTGTGTGTGATATGGGGATTCTCAAAGCATGAGGAGCTGTCAAACATCAAATCTTCAGGTACTTTTGCAGACTGACTCGGTATAAACATGAAAAGCCAAATTAGAAATCACATTGCTGAGACTTGTTAGTTCTGGGGCTGCAGGGGCTGGCAAAAAACCATTATGATTATTTCTTATGGAGTCCCCAAATTCCTGTTTTAATTTTGTAATTAAACTACTCTGTAGTAGTAAACACTAGTAAACAGTAAAGTAGTAAACACCTAGTAGTGTAAACACTACTAGGTCTCAGTTCTGCAAGCTCCTGGACATGGGAGGAGGGAGGTGATTCTCCCCTCTACTTCACTCTCATGAGACCCCACCTGGAGTACTGTGTCCAGTTCTGGAGCCTTTATTACAGGAAAGATATGGATGTGCTGGAACATGTCCAGAGAAGGGCCACAAGGATGATTGGAGTGCTGGAGCACCTCTCCTACGAGGACAGACTGAGAGAGTTGGGGTTGTTACATCTGGAAAAGAGAAGGCTTCGAGGAGACCTTATTGTGGCCTTCCAGTATCTTAAGGGGGCCTACAAGAAAGCTGGGGAGGGACTTTTTAGGATGTTGGGTAGGGGTAGGACTAGAGGGAATGGATCAAAACTAGAGCTGGGTAGATTCAGATTAGACATTAGGAAGAAATTCCTTACCATGAGGGTGGTGAGCCACTGGAACAGGATCTACCAGAGAGGTGGTAGAAGCCCCATCCCTGGAATTTTTTTAAGGCCAAACTGGATGGGGTTCTTATCAGCCTCATCTAGGGGGAGATGTCCCTGCCCATGTCAGGGGGGTTGGCACTAGATGATCTTTAAGGTCCCTTCCAACCCTAACAATTCTATGGTTCTATGTGGGTAGGTATCTGCACATACTTAAATGTTGTATTTGTACTTTTGGGAAGATGGGGTTGCCCAGGTAGAAGACCGTGGGGTACTTGGAAGCAGGGAGGTGGAAAGCAGGCTGTGGCTTATGCGGCACTCCTCACTGACATCCATGTCCACTTACCCATCGTGATGTGGACAGACTGTCATCAGGGCTCTCTTCTCTGTCTTTGGGAATCTGCAGGACAGTGGTTAGGATGTCCATGCTGTCTTTGCACTGCCTGTAGCCTGCGGGGTTGGGTGTTGTCCCTTCACGTGAAGAAGTATCCTCTGCTTGTGCCCTGCTCAGCTTCTGTTTGGAAATAAGTGAATTCAAAGTCGCAAAAGATATCCAGGGATTTTAAGTGGTTGGGCACAAGAAAGTTCATCTAAACATGCAGCATGGGTGAACTGAGGATGGAGTTTGGGGGGCTTGAGCGGATACTTTTTTGTGGAATGCTGTAAATCATGAGGTAATTCAGACCCAGAGAATAGTTTTAATTTTGTCAGCCAGGGCTGGCTAATTCAAAATTAACTCTTTACAAAGTAACTAGGTTTCAGAAGTACTGAGTGAGATTTGAAGAGTGTCTGGCATAACATGTCTGCGCTGCCTTAGGTAGGTGGCTTGGAAAACTGTGCCTTGAGTTTACAGGCAAATGCCAGAGCCAGATAAAATACATGCCCAGAATAAGTTCATGGGAATCTTTGGGAAGTGAGTGGGATACATCAGTAGAGGGATTTGGGTAGAAACGTGGAATGACCCACCGGCCTCAGGGGATGAGCAGGCTAAGCCCCAGGCTTGGTCTGCAGTGACTCTGGCCATCCCCTCACAGCACCTATGAAATGGTTCCTGGCAAGGAACTAGTAGCTGAAAGTCATGATTTCCTGGGATGTTTTTAATACTATAGACGATGGGAAGCAGAGGCTGATAAGTAAATGTTCTTTTATCAGGCTTTTGAGTGCCCTGTGTTGTTTTTGTGCAAGATGACTATATCCATGGTTATGATAGCGATAGCTCTCTGACTCACTGTCTTTTTTTTTTTTTTTTCACTTACCTATCACTCATGTGGTGTTGTACATGGAATCAATTAAATGTTTAACAAAAACCCAAGCCACCTTTACTTAGCTACAGAAAGACATACACTCACCTCCATCTATTTTGAGATGCTGTGTAGTCTTGTTGCTTTGAGTTTTGCCTTTTGCTGAATGTTCTGTTGCCTCATCTCTTCTTTCTTCCATTTTAATTTTTGCTCGTAGTTGTTGTCATACTTAAAATGAATTTGTAAGCTCTGCAAAGGTTACTGTTTTGCAAAGCAAATTCCAGAAAATTATTCAATATTATAATTATTATCTATAAATAACAAGGAGGGTAAGAATAGCAAACAGAATCATTCATGCAGAGGGGTGAACATTTGAAGATCATGATGTGGATTGTCAGTGCTTGGGTCTTCTCTTTTCTTACCTGCTTTACATTCAGTGAAAACATGGTAATCTTAGAAAAAGCTGAAATAGATTCTCTTTTGTTGGAAGAGCAAAGTTAGAGAAGCCAACCCTGAGCTTCCAAGCAGTGGGGAAATACTGAGACTCTCACTTTTGACTCTTGTGGTAGCTTCTTCCCATCTCTTAGAGACACAAAAAAAACCAAAAAAACCAAAAACAAACAAACAAACAAAAAAAGCTTTAATTCAATGTAATGAATTTTTGATGTTTGCTGGTAATGATTACTTCTTCCAAGAAGCTAAGGGATCCTTGGCTTTCTCCTACCTTCACAACTGTTATGATGAAAGATGCCTTTGACTTTCTTTGACTTTAAAAACTGTTTGTGGTTGTATGAAGTTAGGATGAGAAACACCCTAACTGTTTCTTTACTGAGAAACAGTAGGAGAAGGTGATTTATATCTTTATGCAATTTCTATTTCTGGAATTGGACAGCATTTTAAATAGAAGTATTCTAATATAGGTTTTACTACTTTTTGTAAATCCTGTAGGTTTCACTAGACTTCAAGTTTATCTTTTGGTTTTTTACTCTTCCCTCTTAATTCAGATCTGTAGTAAATATGAGTGTACTTTCCTACACATGATATTGAGTTGTGTCTTTGGAGATGTGATAAAGCCTGAGATTATTCAGTGTGACAACAGTTAACCTAGCACAATTCAGTTCAGTGCACTGAGAAGTAGAATGAGAGAATATTTTTTTTTTTTCCAAGGATGGGTACCCATCCATTGTCCCCACAGTTACTGCAGATTATCTGATAGGAACATAAGAATGTAGGAGTTGCCATACCAGATCAAACCTGTGGTCCATCTAAGTCACTTTCCTTTCTCTTGTGACAAGCTAGAGCCAGGTATTTCAGACAAAAGTATAGAAAACCCTACAGTAAACTTTGAAATGTCTTTCACATTATGGTCTTTTCTTTTTAATCCTGTCAATTAGACTTTGGTCTGTGCTGTGTAAGAATAGGACTTAAATCCCTTGTTTTTCCTAAATCTCCTCTGATGTAACACTTCATTTTCATGTTATCTATCTAAACCTTATCTGAATCCTGCTGCGCTTTTGATGTCAGTGTGGTGTGGTGGAAGTGCATTCCACAAATTAATTATATGTTATAAATGGGAATCTGTAATGTATCCTGTCTTGTTTCTAAAACCTCAAACATGCCTTCTATTAGCTAT
Source organism: Megaceryle maxima (assembly GCA_024605025.1). Classification (NCBI taxonomy): domain Eukaryota; kingdom Metazoa; phylum Chordata; class Aves; order Coraciiformes; family Cerylidae; genus Megaceryle; species Megaceryle maxima. Next base: position 47,205 of record JANHGN010016579.1, read on the forward strand.
CTCATCTTTAAGCTAAAAGGATTCCCATCAGTATTTCCAGTCCCTACCCTGCAGGACTCTCGCAGTGCCTGTAATCATTCTACAATTCTTCTTATCTATTTGTTGCACTTGTCACAAGAATAGATCACAATATTTCATATAAAGAGTATACAGTCATTTTATATAGTAGCAACAATGTTTTTATATAACATTTTAATGTTAGCATGAAGAATTAAGGGGAAAAGAGAGACGCTTACAGTCAGAATTATCTCTTAAATGTTTTATTTCAGATACCTGAAAGTGGTGCCAGAATCATTAGAGCGGTGAGAGATTGGTTCTAAAATGTATGTCGAGCACAGACAGCGATAGCAAGACCCTTTTTCACATTAATGACCTCTTTTGCCTTTTTAAGTTAGTATTTATTTAGTTTATTTAGTGCTTTCCTTATCAATGATTTTGTTTGTCTGGGGTAAATGGTTTCTTTTGTAAGGCAGTGTTTGTCCTATAAATCTGACACAACTTTGCTAGATTCTTTTTCTACAAAACTGACAGCCTCCACTGTCCACTTTCTTAGGCTCTAAAATAAATAATGAAAACTACCATAAACACAGGATTTGATATTGATTTTTCTGGAGTTTAAGATAATCTGAGGTCTTCAGAGATCAGTATCCTTTGCAGTGTCATACACATATGTATGCTGCTGCTATAAAAATAAATAACTGAAGCTCTTTAAGGTCTAGTTTGTGAAAAAGATGAAACATTTATTGGCCACTATATTTTGAACATTGTATTTCTAAAGCCGAATTTGATGCTTTGCATCCCATAAAATAAAAATGATGAGACTGAAGGCAGTAATCAAATGAAAAGGGCTCAGTGTGTCATTCTGTTGCTAGAATACAGGTGACTGCTTGAACCAAGCTTTACAGCCAATATGCTTTTATAAATTTTTAATGATAGCTAATGAATCAAAAATTGACAGACCTTGGAGATGATTAATTTACCTGAATTTTTTTTTTTTTTCCCTTTTGGAGCTGCATGGTGGATCTCCTGGATCCCTCTGGTTGCAGGCTGTTTCTGTGATGTAGTTTGCAGTTCCCTCTGTTCCTCATCCAGCACTTTGCATCTCTTTAGCGAATACCAGGGTAGGTTCAGTGACAGTAATTTTGATCTTTTCACATCAATGGACATAACAAAGACCTGCAGGAGCAAAGTAATGCTAATTTCTGTTATGAATGTCTGGGCGATCGTCGGAGGTGCAGGGAGCAGTGCTCCCCAGGCTGGACCCGTCCCACCAGGTGCCGCTGTGATGCAGTGATGCCAGAAGCCAGCAAGGAAACCCGGAGACACACAGTCCCCACAGCCCTGCCTAATACAAATATAAAGGCGAAGGAAATTGTAGCTTGCACCCTGTGACCTGGCCAAGCCATTCTGAGTCATCAAGGAAGCCTTGATGACTCGGGAGCAGCCTCCTAAATATCAGAGGGCTATACGGCTCTGCAGAGTATTGTACCCGCTGCGATACCGATTTCTGCAGTGTGACCATATTGCAGCATCAATTTGAAAGGAGAGGGAAAGGAAACTGAGGAGTCAAGCCGCAGAAATAAAAATGATTCACAGGGAAGTGGCTTAGCAGCTTACAGTCAGCTTTGCCTCTCCAAGTGTGTGATCTATGCCAATAGGCATGTCTGTTCGGCACAGAGGAGTATTCAGTTCTTTGCCTGCCCCAAGCATGGTGGTCTCCATTACTCAACAGGCTTTGCTGGTGGCATCTCAGAAGTGGCATTTTGGCAGGAAAGAAATGGAGTGAGGCAACATTATGATCTACATTGCAAGTGAGCTCTCTCTCAACCACCAAAATGGAATCAATTGCACTATGGATTAGATAACTCAGATTACTCCTACCTGTGGATCCTCCAAGTGGTGCAGCAGGAGATTGTGCAGTGCTGCTTAGAACAGTATGCACATACTAAGCCTGTGAGGGAAACCTCTAATGCTTGCTTAAATGGCCAAATACCAGGAGAACAGACGATGACAGTAGGTGTCTTTTAAAAATTGGCTATTATATTGAGCTGATGAATGGCTGGGTTGTTACACTACCTTTTTCAGGAAATGGTTTTCAATTAGGAAAAAAAAAATAAAAATAAGGCAATAGCACTAGTCAGTTATTAGTGGAACCCACTGAAGTAGTGGGGTTTGATTCCTCATACTTGCTTACACATTTCTTTTTATTTCTAGAGAATCAGATTCCTGCTAGGTGGGACAACAGGTTTTGCACAAGACCCCCCAACCTCCTCAATGTTTGACTCTACATCCCACCCAGGCAGGTATCAAGATACAGTATCCTCTTTTTTTTTTCCTTTTGCATAAACCCTATTTCCTGACCTTATCAAAAACAGTACGTCCAGCACTTTGCTTCATCTATTCATCAAAGTTCATGATGATGTGAAGCCTCCACACGTTTACTATGCACATGGTTAGTAGGAGAACCAAAACTTCAGAGGTGATTACGTGAGAACTTGATGTGATTCACCAGCTAGACACAAGGTATGATGAGCTGTTTTTGAGGCATGTGTGTATAATTCTTTTTTGTATTTTTATCATAGGATGCTACTGCAGTCTTGGAAGAATAGGAGGGTATGATGCAAAGTGAATTGAATGCAGATTTCATAAAGATCAGTTGGTGATGGCAAAGTTGAACTAATTCTTCATTGATAGAGGCAGAAAGCACCTGAAATGCTGCTTCTATTGAGGTGGAGGAATTTCCAGGAAGAACGCTTTCTAACCCCTGTTTTTCAGGCTGGTGTTCTCTTCCCCAAACTCTCCAGGAGTAGAGAAGCCATGGTAGGGATCTTGGAATCCTATTTCTGGGCATCTCTTAGAGTCCATACTTGTCTCCATTTAGAAGGCCATGCAGGATGTGCTCGTTTATTGGATCTGAGAATGAACGAAGTTGCCATCTTCCAAAATGAGTTACACAGACTAGCAAATGGTAGCATCTTCAGAAATCACTTGTATGCTAAATGATACAAGTGAATTTACTCCATGTTAATTTATTCTGGATTATTTCAAGTTTTAGAGAATCCTGTGTATGAGGTAATAATGCTCGGTCCCAATATTATTTTCTTGCATCACTTTTAATCAGAATTGCACATGGTAATGAGTAGCATGTACCATTGTATGCACCAGACAATTGCACTTGAGGCTGCAAGCCTACATGTTACATCTCTTCTGGCAATTATATTTGAAATGCTTTATTTTGACAAAGTTATTCATGATGTACAACCCTATCAATACAACCCTAGCTGCCCAAGTGTAAGCAGTTTATGTGCATGGAGTTGGAAGATCTAATGTAGTATAAGTAATTGGATTTTTGACTAATTGAAATAGGTGTGACTGGGGTATTTGGTCCAGACCTTCTTTTGATTGACATAATACAATATTCAGATCATTACTTTTGAAGACTTGCATTTCAGTAGGCACACTGTACATGAAGAAGTGTGCAGTATACAGCAATAGCTTAACTCTTTAATAGTAATCCTTACTGAACTTTATCCTGGAAACTTGACAGTGGAAGCTGGCTGAAGTTAAAAGTGAACTTTCAAGCCCAAAGCAAAATTACTTTGAACCTGAATGTATGGGATAAATCTCAACTTCTAATCAAAATACATAGAATACTTTCTGCTATTAGTTTTAATTATCTTAATTAATTTTTTTACTTAGCAGTAACTGCAACAACTTTAGCGTCTACTGCTCTTGTAGCTTCATTGAAAGTATACTGAAATAGGGAATTCATGACTGCACACAGACATCTGGAGCCAGAGACTTGGCAGGCATTTGAAGTCAATGCAGTTGCTCTGATTTACACCTGAGGATCTGCCTTCTGAGATCAGTGCCAGTCCAGACTTAAGTATTCTAGGTCAAATTTAGTGAACCTGGAAATGTCAGAGAACTTCAGAGTACTTTGGTTGGTTGGTTGGTTTAGTTTGTTTTTTTTTGTTAAAGTTTGATTGGACCTTTATCTGTGTTGAGTGCTCTTCATAGTCTAATTAGTGGGGGGCGTGCATTATATATTTCTGGGATTAATTCACTTTCAACTTTTTTTCTTTTCCTTCTAAATAATCAGATGGCTTTGTATTAATTCCCTGCTGCTCTCTAAATCCCTAAATCTTTCTCCCATTTCTCACTTCTTTAAGGTTAGTGTGTCTGACTCTGTTTGTTTCATTTCACAGTGCCAAGCATAAACACTTTTAAAGTCATGGTATTTCAAGGTGGATATATTTTGCACAACACACTATCAGGCTCAGTGGTCAGGTTGGCTGGTATTTGTTGGCTTCTAGCTACATTAAGTACTTCAAAGTATCATAACCCAAATGCAAAATTGCATCTTACTACAATACTGAAGAAGCCTGGCCATAGAAAATCTCTGGGTTAAGGAACTTCCTGGCTGAGGATATTTGCCTTTCCAGCTGCTGAACATGAAAATTGGAAGTGTGAGCTCCTAGTGTATTGGTCCCCAACCCATAGTAAACCACCCTATAACCCAGGCTGACAAGGGAGGTCAGAGTAATGTCTGTAGTGCACTGCTTGAACAGTGTATGGACTGTGCTTTGGGGGGCCATAGGCTTGATTAGGAGGCTCATGTGAGGTTACCTTGCATTGTAAGTGCTTCACACATCTATTTACCCTAGGACTGGTGTTGCTGTGCTGTTGCCAATTATCAGGAAAAAGGCAAAGTTCACGTTTCTGGGAGAGGGTCTTGCTTTATAACAGAGGCTTTGTAGTGGACAAAGTCAGGGAATTTCATTGTGCATTCAACTTAGCCACTCACTGGCATGCTTTTGGGAAGAGTTAAGAGAGTCATCACTGAATCCACTAGTCTTAGATGCACCACCTGAGGTTATGGAAAGGATTATCCCCTCTGAACAGCATCTCTTTATTTTCTTCTACCCATTTAATTCAGTTATGTGAAGAAGTCAGTGAAAGGCTATCAGCTGAAAAAAAAAAAAACCCCTAAAAAAAACCCAAATGGAGAAGGGCAGTGTTTCACACAGACATATTTTCTTGAGAGCCTCATGGGACATTTTGTACTAGTGGGGGTCTTGGGTATGTACACACAAAGGGTTTTTAAATACTTACGATATCTGTGTCTTCTGAGCTCATGAATCTGAACTGTCTGATATGTTATGGGATATGTCGTGGAGTTTGAACTAAGCAATCTAATAGGGTGGTTACTGGGAAGTGTATATTAGTGGGAACATTAATGTGCTCTCTTTATATTGAAACCAGGTTTGACAATGTTTATGTAGCCCATGGGCTGAACAGTGCTGTTAGTATGAAAGAGGCAGATTGTTTAGCTGAAAGGAGAGTTGAAACTTGTCATGTCTGCATTACTGACATTAATGTTTTATGCACTCGGTGCTTCTAGGACTGCTTCTCTGTGTGGGATTATGGTAATTCCTGATCAATCGTGTCTTTGTAAGAAAATATAACCACACATAAAATAGCTAAATGCAAGGTAGCTCTTCATTTCATAAAGATCAATTAGAGCATAGTTTATTACCCACCTGATGTTTGAAAAGAAAAATGTTCTAATAAAAAGATTCTTGATCAACAAAATGTGAAAGAATTTAGCAATTTTAGTTCACTAGGATTTGGCTGATGTGATTGTCCTCATTTCAGAGCAAAGTGTAAATCCTTTGCATCCAGGTAGAGACTTCAGCTTCTATTTTATGAGGACATATCTCTTGGAAACACGATTATGTAGTTGTTTATGAAGAGTGGAGGTGCAGAGGAGTGCAGGTTTTGGTGGGCTGAGTCCTCTCTGAGGTGTTGGCAGAGGAGGAAGAGTGCCTTAAAAAGCCTGGAGAAGGGCAGCAGAGTGGTTGCTTTGCAATTGCTTCATCTGCTGTATTGTAAAACCTTGCTCCCTTGATCATAGAACTCCTAAATGGAGTGTAAACTAGAAAGAAGTAGAGGTTTGGGTCCCATAGTTAGTGCTGTTTTGACTAACAGACATGAAATTATTCCATTATCAGAAATTTGCGGTTTGTTTCTTTTCTGCCAAGGCAGAAATGTGTCTTCTACTGAATTTATTTGCAATATTTTGTTTTGAAACAGCAAAACTGATCTTAATTATGATTTTTATCTTGGTCACCAGTCATGTTAGAGCCCAGACCAGCTCTTTAAAACAAACTCAGCATTGTTTGTTGTATCGATTGCTGCAAGATTTTCATCCTGCTCTAGTTTAAGCATGTTTAATTTGCAGTATGAGGATGATACTTTGCAGAAGTAGCTTTAGGTACTGTAAGAAGTAATTTTCCTAATGTTTTACACATTCATACAGAACCTGAAAAGGTTCTGAATGAATTTTTCAGAATTAATAATATGCGTAGGAATAGTAAGGAATAGGAATCCAAAAAAGTCTGGCAGTTCCTTTTGTTCCCTCCCTCCCGATGGCAGAGTGACACATCCATGTATACACACACACATTTGCACGCAAATAAATGGATGAATAGATAGTGTAGATAGAATGAAAGAACCCTGCTACTTTAGATTGAAGTGCCTGTCACTGACATTAATTTAGATGTAGTATTAGGGAGCCTCTTAAAGGTCAGGTTTCCCCTGGAGCGTTAGTTTACCCTGGACATTTTTACAGATGATGTGCTAAAGATGTAATGCATCTAATAACTACATCTTGGCTTCATCTACTTGATTCATCAAATACCTTTCTGCTCAATACTAAGTTTTCAGTGATGTGTTATATATAAAATATTAGAAGACAGCATGCTAATACTGTGTTGATTACAACTGATACATTTTTTTATTTGGAGGTACATAAAAAGGTGGGGAGAAAAGTAAAGCTCATTTATTGCCTAATGATAGTGGCCTATGGCTTCCTGAAAACAGAGACCCCTCAATGTTCAATTAAGGGAAGATGGTTATGAATAACAGCTGTCCTTTCCTGGGAAGATGGCAGGCTCAAATGCTCAGTGCTTTTACCAGGAAGACACCATCATGACTACCTATGCAGATGGGTTTTTCATGTTGCATGTAAAACATTATATAAGCCAAATACTATTTCCTGTGTTCATGCAAAGCTGTAGATAGTTAAGTGCACTGTTAACACAGAGACTCATTGCTGCCATTACACTGAGACCTCCTGATAATACGAGTGATTAATCTGTTTTAAGGGGTTTTTTAACTTGATTGTGAAGACTGTAGTTGACCAGAAACAAGAATAGGGCAGGTTTGAGGTTAATAAAATTGCTTGCTTTAGAAGCACAGAATCATTTAGGTTGGAAAAGGCCTTTAACATGACCGAGCCCAACCGTTAACCCCACTCTACCAAGTCCACCACTAAGCCATATCCCCAAGCACCACATCTATATGGCTTTTAAACACATCCAGGGAAGGTGACTCAACCACTTCCCTGGGCAGCCTGTTCTGGTGCCTGACAACCCTTTCGGTGAAAAAAATTTTTCCTACTGTCCAGTTCAAACCTCCCCTAGTGCAGCTTGAGGCCATTCCCTCTTGTTCTGTCACTAGTTACTTTCAGGTAGTTGTAGAATGATAAGGTCTCCCTTGAGCCTCCTTTTCTGCAGACTAAACAACCCCAGTTCCCTCAGCCTCTCCTCATAAGACTTGTGCTCTAGACCCTTCACCAACTTCCTTGCCTTTCTCTGGACATGTTCCAGCACCTCAGTGTTTTTCTTGTAGTGTGGTACCCAAAACTGAACACAGTACTCGAGGTGGGGCCTCACCAGGGCTGAGTACAGGGGCACCATCACTTCCCTAGTCCTGCTGGACACACTATTCCTGATACAGGCCAGGATGCTGTTGGCCTTCCTGGCCACCTGGGCACACTGCTGGCTCCTGTTCAGCTGCTTGTCAACCAGCACCCCCAGGTGCTCCCCAAGCCTGTAGTGTTGCTTGGGGTTGTTGTGGCCCAAGCTGGCCTTGGCCTTGCTGAAGCCCATATGACTGGCCTCAGCCCATCGATCCAGCCTGACCAAGTTCCTCTGTAGAGCCTTCCTACCCTCAAGCAGGTCAACACTCCCACCCAACTTGGTGTCATCTGCAAACTTACTAAGGGCGCATTGTATCTCTTCAAGATAATTGATAAAGATGTTAAAAAGAAGTGGTCCCAATCCTGAGCCCTGAGGAACACCACTTGTTATTGGTGGCCGTCTAGATTTCACTGCCACTCTTTGGGCCCAGCAGAGTGTATGCCTGTCCAAGCCAGGAGCCGCCAGGTTTTTCATGAGGATGCTGTGGGAAACAGTGTTGAAGGCTTTACACAAGTCCAGGTAAACAACATCTACAGCCTTTCCCTCATCCACTAGGTGGGTCATCTTGCCATAGAAGGAGATCAGGTTCGTCAAGCAGGACCTGTCCTTCATGAACCTGTGCTGACTGGGCCTGATTGCGTGGTGGTCCTGCAAATGGTGTGTCATGGTAACTCAGGATGATCTGCTCCATGACCTTCCCTGGTACTAAGGTCAGACTGGAAGGTCTGTAGTTTCCTGCAGTGTCCCTTTTGGCCTTTCTTGTTGATGAGAGTCACATTTGCTACCCTCCAATCCACTGGGACCTCCCCAGTTAGCCGGGACTGCTGGCAAATGATGGAGAGAGCACAGTTTCCAGCTCCTTCAGCACTCCTGAGTGTAACCCATCCGGCCCATAGACTTGTGTATGTCTAGGTGGTGCAGCAGGTCACTGACTATTTCCTCTTGGATTGTTAAGGTCTCATTCTGCACCCGCCCCACCATCTTCCAGCTCAGGGGACTGGGTGTCCAGGGAACAACTAGTTCTACAGCTAAAGACTGAAACAGAGGGGGTATTAACACCTCAGCCTTTTCCTCATCCCTAGTCACTGTGTTTCCCCCTGCATCCAATAAAGGAAGGAGTT